>JACEGR010002822.1:0-118777 GCA_014170235.1 Listronotus bonariensis
GGAAACAAAAACTACAAAGTTAGTTTAACAAAAGTAGGGACAAAAATGTGTTACTGTCCAACTCTAATAAACAAAGGTAGCAAATTATGTCTGTAATAGATCATAGTCTAGTATAGCGTTAATGCATTGTCACATCTGCAGTTACGGGTTTAATACCCGTTTTTGGTTAAGCAACTTTATGTTGGTCAATATGAAAGTTACTAGTGCGTGGCTAGCCTAAATGCAGACGCGCCACTAGCATTTTAATTTTTGTTTATTCTAAAAATGAGGCATGGGACCAAGACCAAACATACCTAATATTATTGGCCTTAAGAGGGAACACTTTGGTAAAGAAAATTTTCATCTTGGGATTTGCAAAAAAGTAACTTTTTTGGTTAGCCCCCCTCCCCCAGGCAAATTCATAACTTTTAAATGCAAATTCTCCATTTGTATTTATTTCGTAAATTTAAACCAATTTTATTAACAAAAATATCAAATTTATATATAATTTTTTAAAGTTTTTTGGCCAAAGTGTTCCTCTTACGACCAATAGCATTTGATATATAAACAAAAATACAAATGGACCAAAAATTTTGGACCTTTTTAACATCTTTTGAGAAAACTGGTCGCATGGTTCAGAACTAATAAATACAAAATTTTACTCAGATTAGTAATATATATGGTGAGTTATAACTAAAAATATAAAAAATTATCAAAAATAAAGTACCTGTATTTTTAATAATAGGACAAAATTGTATAAGTAAATAAACATATAAAAATATGTTTGTCAATTTTTACATTATGCATTAACACTTTATAAAGTACTTGGCTTAAGGCAGCGAATTAAAAAAATACATATTATAAATTTTGCTCCGTCTTACCCATTATTTTAGTTTTAATAAGTAATATAAAAAATTGACAATTACATTTTTTTACCCCCATGCAAACATTAAATTTTGACATAAAATTCAAATTTCTACCACATTTACTTATACAATTTTGTTTTATTTTAAAAATAAAAGTTGTTATCTCCTGGCCTTTTTTATATTTTTAGTTATATTACTCATATAATACCAATTAGAGTAAAATTTTGTATTTATTAGTTTTGGATCATGCGACCAGTTTTCCCAAAATTTCATTTCAAGATTCAAAAATGTTTGGTCCATTTATGCTCTTGTAACACCTATTCTGGAACACACTGTATATGGTGTGGGTCCCATGTCTCAGATTTTAGATAAAATATTTTAAAATCTAGTTGTGCAACTGCCTCAAATGATATATTTACTGGCGTTTAAAGAAAAAGTCTAATAATAGTGCCAAATAGGTACCTAAAGATGTCTATAAAATGTTGTCTATTTTTATCTTCTTTCCTTAGAAGTTAATTTCAAGCCTAAATATATAATGTGTACGTCTTGTCAACACTACTGAATGCACCATGTCTTTGACAAGAATTATATCTGTTCGGTTAGTTTACAGTTTTCCTTATTAATATGACGCTCTATTTTCTGTCGAAAGTCACGTATTGTATGCCAGAAGCAAAGTAATATTTCAAATGCAAACTCCAGCATCTTGGAATATTTACTTCTTTGAAGCCACAACAAAGGTCTATTGTTCATAAATGAGAACACTGAGGCAGATAATATTTTATCTTTACAAAAGACTTTATAAAAGTTTAAAACCATTCTGCAAAGCCCATTTTTTAGTTTTTCCAAGACGCTAGAAAGACACTTTCGTAAATATATCACTGATGGTTAAAAAATGTCTTTTTAAAACCTTCTATTTTTACAGTTAAATGTAAATTATTAGTTTTAAAAAACTTTAAAGCTTTGAAACACTAATAAACGATAAAAAAATTTGGTTTTACTGAAAAAAAGCGTGGGCGCTTTGTGCCATATTTTTGTACATACGAAGCTGGCGCTTTTATACAATATTCCTAAAAATTTTTGTTTATTTTTTTAGGGATTACTTTAAAAATTATTTTTAACGTTCTTGCATTTTAATTAAAAGAAAATAAAATTGAGTCATAATATTAATGTCTTCTATTTAACAGTATCTAGACATTTTAAGTTTTCAAACAATACTTGTATGTTGGATGTATATGTATAGGTCACTTTAAAAAGGTTCTGGTTGCCAATTAGAGCAAACTTTTTTTTTTTAACAAAAACCCTTATATCCTTTTTAAAGTATAAACCGATATACTAGAGGGTGTTGCGACAAAACCTTGACTTTAGGCGGTGTGAGGACGCGGAAGCAAGGAAGGGCATATAACAGGGACAAATTGAAAAGACTGGGTAAAGGCAACATATTTCGACATCTTATGATCAATCCAGTGGCGTCCAGAATTTATACATTTCGTTGTGCATTGTTTTAAAAATTATTCTTGTTGGGTTTGTGATTCCAAATGTTTTTTCTTTAAGGTTAAAAAAGTGCAAACTAATATGTATTTATATTTCTTTTTAAACCGACACTCTTTTTTTTCGTATAGTTAATATTAAAAAGTTTTTATTTGGTAAGAACTTTTAAAGATAAGCTGTTTAGATGGCGTTAGTTAGGGGAGTTACAAACAAACATACATATAAACATACATTCATACAAGTAAAGCTAATAAAAACGTGTTAAAAATGCCTAAATAAGATAAGTAAAAAATGTATTTGTAAAATATACCGGCTGTCAAGTTATAAATTTTCACCCTTCTTACTTTTTATCGTACAAAATAATTAAAATATCAATTTGCTGGGTTAAATTCTGTAGTTTCCAAATGATTAAACATATTTTTATTATCTCTTAAGATATACAGAGTACGACAAAAAGTATGATTTTTTAAATGAAACACCCTTTTTTACCATTAAAAAGGTCTTTTTAAAACCTCCAAAAAATATCACATTTTATATACCTATCTCAATTAGTTTTCGAAATATGACCACGCAAATCTAAAGAATAATTTTTACTTTCCATTAGAAACGTTATAAACCTAGATCCCATAACTTTTATATTTTATAACGTATAAAAGAAATATAAACAGTATTTTGTTAGGATGATTCTGTAGTATCTGTATAGTATAGTATTTTTAAACCTCTTAAAAGACCTTTTTATTAGTGATATACATAGAATTTGCCTTGACCTGTATATTTTAGCATACATTTAAAACATAATTATTGATTTTAAAAGTACAGAATTAACCCAACAAACTGATGTAATTATTTATTTTGTACGATAAAAATAAAAAAGGTAAGGGGGATGTAAATATATAAGTTGACACCCAGTACAAAGTAGTTTTAATTTAATTAAAAAGCATAAACTTTAAAAAACGTTGTATAAAAAAAATAGCTTAAGAATTGCTTTTCCAACCCAATTGAGTTAAAATAATAAATGCATTGTTAAGGTTAGTATTGCTTAATTTAACATACCATTACATTACATTTATAGTATCAACAAAAAAAAAAAGAGATTTTTAAGGACATTTGAAGCAGATAGTCTATTTAATTGCAAAGGCTGTTCACAGGGTGTTTTATAAAAAAAAATAACATTTTACATTTAAATAACAACATGCTGTCCACGTTATAAAAAATGTATAAGAACTATTAGGTTTTGTTCCTGGGATTTATTTTATCATTCTTAGTGTTTTGAAACACTAAGGCAAGTGTTGTTATTAAAAAAAAAAATCGTTTTGAAGTAAATTGATATCCTTTACTAATGTAAAAACATATATTAAAATAAAAGCGAAAAGTGAATGTATTGAAATTTTATGCTTTATTCGATCCTAAAAAAATAGGGGTTACAAAAAAGTAACTTCTTGGTCATAACTTTTTTGACCAAATACACCAATATATTTTTGTGACATACACGTTTTGAAACCCTAGAACTTATAATAAAACCTATTGTTATATGTATTTAGTGAAACAACAAAAATATTGGACCTTTTTAGACATTTAAGCCACCTTGTATGTAGTACAATAAACCATAAATAGAATATGTTCACTAACTAAAATAGAGTAAGCTTTCCAATTTGCCTTTTTAAAAGGTAAGTACGCCCTAAAGAAAAACAAGAAAACAGAAATTCAAATATTGCAAAAGACCGGTAATATTTTTCTTATAATGGGACAAGAAAATAAAGCGCTCCGCCAGTATTTGTTGTATGCGAAATTGGAAAAAGGGAAAACATTGTGAAATTACTTTGCACAAGTAATAAACGTATTCTTTTGTTATACGGTTTGTCCCAAACATAATTTCTTTAATTAATGTTTAAAAGCTTGTTATAAATTAATCCGTATTAAATGTATAAATAATTTTAAAGCTTAAGTCTGTTAAACGAAATTCGGCAATTTTAAATTAATTCCTAAATTTTGTGCTGTGTTAACTTTTGCCGTTAGAGATTTTATAAATTAATCCGACCGGCAGATTTTTCCATCAAAGTTTTCTACATTTAGTTTAGCATTAACGGTTTTTTTTTATATAAATTTTTAGTTAGATAATTTCTTTTTATACTTTGTTTTCTAAAAATAAAAATTAAAACAAAGGATATATTTTTAAAAAATTTATTACATTTTTCTTTTGGGGAAAATAAAAATATTATTTTGTTTAAATTTATATTTTTAGCCTACAAATAAACTACATAAAACTTATTAAATGGCTAAACACTTTTTTAACTATTTTTATTTTCTTAACTGGTCATTATATCTAAAAGTGTATCTTTTACCAATTATTTAATTTTACAAAATTAATGTCAAAGTCAGATCATCCGTCATTTTTAGTAGAAAGTTTTCCACATTTTTATGGCGCGACCAAGGGATCAGTTTGCGTCTGGCAGCCCTGCTAAGAACTTATTTTATAATGACATTAATATGGCATAAATTCGACCGGAAGCTTTTCTAATTTTTTATATAACGTAAATGAAAATACTTACTTAATATTAAATTATTCATTGGGTATTTATTTCTTTTAAAGTAATCTTAATTATTTAAATTAATATTATTGCAAGAGCATTATAGCTCTTAATAATATATCATATTCTTATACTATTTATTAAATATCTTTATTTTGGATTAAATTTTTTTAACTTGGATAATTTTTTTATATATAACATGTACGCCAATTTTAAAAGGTTGCCCTAAAGGTACTCGCTCACATGTACACTTTTGTGGCTCACTTGTTTATAGTAAGATAATTAATAAAGTTTATGTTTATACAAGGCTTATGTAAACATAAAGTTTATTTGGTATCCCACTATAAGTTGTGCCACAAAACTGTACATGTGTGCAAGTACTTGAAAGTTTACTTAATTTTTATTATAATTTTAATAAATTGCGTTTTTTAAAAGTCTGTACTGGCTGAAGCATGGTCAGACTGGCTACTGGAAATCCCATGTAAATGTTTAAACCCTAAATACTGGCTCCCCTATTAAATTAAAAAAAAATGTTTTGTACTATTTTAAATACGTTGATAGCATAAGCTCACAATGTGTTTAATATTCAATAAGTAAATTAAATGTTATTTTAATAATAAAAAACTATTTGTAAAATCCTTGCATACTTGATACATACCTAATGAATCCACCAGTACTGACTAAAGGCCTGACTAATTTTTTATTTAAAGTTTCAGTTCCTATTAGTTATTCCACTATATTTATTTCTTACCGGTAGTACTTGGCAGTTACCTGCATGAATGGACTTGAAATTTTAACAGAAGATAAGAAATAGCCCAAGGTACAAAACCTATATCGACAAAGGCGCCAAATCCTGAGGTGGTGGCCATCCCCTAGGTGGTGAAAATTTTTAATTACATTTCAACAGCAGAAATCGATGGAAAAAGTAATTCTAAGCAAAACACTTTTCATTTGTTTTTTTCGTAAAACTAATACTTTTTAAGTTATTTGCGATGTAAAGTAATATTATTTCAACAAAAAAACGACGATTTTAACGGGGTTTTCGTAACTAACTTGAAACCTATGCATCTTAATAAAAAAACTGTGAAAAGCAAAACTGTAGGCTTTAAAAAGATAAACAAAACTGTTTTATTGTAATTTTTATACGACCAATACTAACAGAGATGCTGCGTGTTAATGGTTAGTTTTTTCCTTAAATGGACAATTTAAGAGCTTTAAAGTACAATAACGGGAAAATGCTGCATATTTTAGAGAAAACTCATAGAATGTTTTTTGAAGTACCTAATGAGGCCTTTCTTTGTTTTTAAGAAGTTTCTAGCATAAACATTAAGTAAGCTATGATAAAAATAGGGTGAGTATTTAATTTTTCTACGAAAAAATCAAATAGGACTAAGCCCCTAATTATCCCCTAATTAAAATTGACGTTTACCCTTTTGCAGTTCTCTTTATACAGGTATTATTTATACATTCAAGAAGTGTGACCAATTTTAAATGCCTAATGTCAGATAAATTTAGGCTTAAAGTAAAAAACGACTATTTATAATTTTATATTTTCCACCTTTTTTCTAAGAACTTCGAAAATACGGGAGATAAGAAAAAATGATAAAAATTTAAATTGCAAGATTTTTACTACCTAAAATTTTTCTGTGAGTAGGTTTTCTGTACAGTAAATTTTTGGCGAAATGTAGTCCTTTAAAACTCTCTATTTACGAACAAGCAGCATCCTTCTCGAGCCCTTTAAAATCACCCCATTTAAAAACCAAAGAATCTTGATAAATTGCCTTGTAGCCTTAAAAAACCCTAGAAAAACACTTTAAAAAACTTTTTATCATTAAAAACAAAGGAGATACGTTAAAAAAGCCAATCAATTTTTCTTCGAAAAATTCAGATAGGCACCACTTCAGAGCATGAAAATCTAAATAATATTTTTAAAATTGGACATTTAAAATTGCTTAAGCTTCTAAGACGTATTACCAATACATAAATTTAGAGAATTGTAAAAGATTAAAGGTCAACTTTAATTAGAAGGTGGTTAGGGGTTGATTTATTGATTTTTCGTAGAAAAAAATAGTTACTGACCTTATTTTTATCATAACTTACTCAATTTTTAGGCTAAAAACTTTAAAAAAAATGCTAATTATGTATTTTAAAAAGCTTTAACAAATTTTTCTCGAAAAATGCAGAATTTTCCCGTTATTTGACTTTGAATGTATTAAATTTTGATTCGAAAAAAAAGCTAACAATTAACACTCCGTATCTCAGTTTGTATTGAGTCGTAGAAAAATTATAACAAAATAATTTTATTTGTCTTTTTAAAACCTACAATTTTGCTTTTTACAGTTTTTTGATTAAATGCATACTTTTCAAGTTATTAGCGAAAAACCCATTAAACGTTCGATTTTTGCGTCAAAAATTGTTACTTTCAATGGCAAATAACTTGAAAAATATTAGTGTTGTGAAAAAATGTACAGAATATTTTTGCTTGGAATTACTTCTTCAATCGATTTCTGTTGTTAAAATGTAATAAGAAAATGTTTACCCCCGAAGGGGGTGGCATCCACCCCAGGGTTTTGGCGCCCTTCGGTTTGATATAGGTTTTGATCCTTGGGCTATTCCCTACCTTCTGTTAAAATTTCAAGTCAATCCATGCAGGACCAAAGCATTGCTAGGTTTTACTATTTTTAGAGATTTATTTCCTGTACTATTATGGTAGAAAACTAACGAAAACTTATCTTATGTCCTATCAATGTCTTTAAAATAATCTGAATACAATTTTGTTGTGTGTTTTGAGGTAAATCAATACGGAAAGCAAATATTTAAGAGAATCGAAATTTAAATGGGGTTTACCATCCGGTATACAACGTTCCAATCCAATGCCATTAAAAACGGCGCTGTATGTAGAGGCTTACGGGATGTTGTTGCAATTGCAGGGTATGTTAGTTATTATTAGAGATAGAGACTTGCGGTTTTGCGAGGTGTTGCTACTTTTTATTGAAAAGATAGATAACACTGGGAGCTATTTTATGGTGCCTTTTTTTGACGTACAGAGCAAATATATGTTTTTTAGTTTCGCCCTCTAATTTTAGTAGTCTTGTGAGTTATACAAATTATTATTGAGTAAAATCCAGTGGTGATGTTTGATTTTTTATATTTTACTTTGTATTTTTTTAAATCAATTATTACAGCAAATAAAATATCTTTAAATATGTGACACGCACATGGGCGTCGGTAAGAATTTAAATTATTTTAGTTAACACTGGACATGGTATCCTCAACAAATTTATAACATATGCTATCAATGCTAAGAGAAACACTTTGGTAAAGACAATTTTTATTTTGAAATTTGCAAAAAAGTTTTTTTTTGTTTGTTCCTCTCGCATAAAGATCATAGACAGCGCTCTCACATTTGCCGCTCAACGCTGGCCGCTGACGCTTAAGTATCGTGGCCGAGGACTTAAGCTTTAGAAGCAAATACTCTATGTATATTTTTGTCGTAAATTTGATCAAATTTGATAGGCGAATTCGAAATTTTGCAAAATTATTTATATTTTTTAGAAACTATTGCCAGTTTACAATTTTTTAATGCAGATTTTCATATGCCGCTAATTATAGGAAAAGAACATATATTTTTGCAAAATTTAGGATTTGTCAATAAAACTTGATCAAATTCACCAAAAAATACAAATAGAGGATTCGCTTTCCAAACTTAGATTTTACTAAGATCAACTTTTTTCGAAAATTTCCAAATTACAATTTTCTTTACCAAAGTATTTCTCATAGCATTAAAAGCATCTGGTATAAATTTAAGGTGGGTCCCTTGCACTGATCTCAATGGATTGCCAATGTTATAATCTGCGCGAAACAAAAATTACATTTCATGGGCGAAAAAACCGGTTTGTGTGCAAGCAAGTTGAGAGTGAAGGCACCTGGCGCCAAACAAACTATCCGCATTATCGGAAAGAATTTGTCGACGGCGTCCCGGTTTTCTGTTCGAAGTAGGGTAGTATAGCGTCACGGTCAGACCGCGGACGAAGGGTACGGGGTGCCGGTGTTTGTATTTTGCCACGGCTTTTAAGTGCGCATGTTTGTCCACCCATTCATTTGTTTACTGTGCGAGGTCGTTAAAAATCCGAAAAATGCTTCTTGCCACTGCGAATCTAAATGTAGGTTAAATATGGTCCATATCTTAGCTTTTAAATATTTATAATTTAAAATTTCTACCAACGCCCATAATCATACCTATATTAAGCATGTAAACTTTAAATTTTATTTTTAAATTTTTAAAATAAATTTGGATTAGCCATGATAAACTTTATCACAATAAATTAAGTAAGCCTTCAGTCCATAATTTGTTAACAATTTTAAGTTCTACCAGGAACCAATGAATAATAACAACCCTTGCTCTACATCTTAAGGATGCAATAGGCATTCGTTATATCAGAAACAAAAAATATTTTTGATAAACAAAGCTTTTAATTTTGTACGTACGCCTGGCGCTTGTTATGCCTGAACTTTAATTAACATTTTAATTAACTTAAATAATTTATTACTAAATATTAAAAATACACATTGGTTTGTTAACCATAATATTTTTTTAAATTTTTTATTAACTGCTTAAGATATAAAATGCTTTTTAATGCATCCGCATATATTTATTTCCTAATGCATTTTCCTATGTTAAAAGACAATGACATAAAAGATTTAGAAAGGCTTAAAATGCAATTTTATGCAAAAGCCATACATGAAAAGCATATTCGTAATTAATTTAAAATGAGGCTTTGAGGCTTGCAAATTCCAAAAATAGGTTACAAAACAATTCTCGCAGTTCTATTTATTGTAGCCAACTGAATACAAAGAATTAATTTAAGATATTAAAAACGTAGGTAGAGTCTGCATATTAATCATACCCATAAGTACCCGCCTTATGATGTTGTTGTGGGGTGCCGTTTTAATACCTTTACAAACTGAAAAAGAGGTATGTAAAAATATTTTTAATACAAAGGATATTATATGTTTGTATTATTAATTTAATGGATTTATTATTGTATTTTGTCCTATAATACCGATTTTTTTAAATAAACTTTTGAAATAGCGTGTGTTCAAGCAGACGCCAATTTTTTAAATACATAGGTTTTTTTCTGGTTGTTAATAAAATATATATTTTAGTAAAGTGTAAACAGATGTAATTTTTTGTAATACCTAAGCTATTAAAGTAACTAAAATAAAATAATTTACCTTTAATAAAAATATTTTTTAATGAAAATGGCCAAATATATTTTTTTAAAATACATGCCTCAAGCTGTGTATTCTCAGTAAAAATTAAAATCCTACTTTTAAAGATTGCATTTTTGTTTATTTAAATTTGTTGCTATACCACTGTTTACATTTTTATATTATGTCAAAATAGGTTTTTATCATATGGGCTATATAAAATGACTGCCGAAAAATATTAAAAAGTGTGCCTACGTAGGTTCGCGTCACATAAATGTTTTATTATTATTTGGAAAAGGTTTCCTTAGAAAAAGTTGTGCATTGTCCAAAACATAAAGGGCAACCATTACGTTTTACGTTGTGTCTAGGAGGTTTGGCTAAAATATAGTTTTTGCTCAAGATTAAAGTACTTGTATTTTTGTTAAATTTTAAGAACGATTGTAAAGAAAAGACGATTTTAATTAAAAAATTAAGATATGTAAACTCCACAAAAAAATATCTTTTTCCTTATTTTTTCTCTTTGGTAAATATTTAAATTTAGGTTTATAGATTATTAAAATACATTTAATAATTGTAAATTTTATAGGATAAGGTAAAAATACTTCTTATATTACCTGATATTAAAACAAGGGCAACGTTAAATACTTGAATGTACTATATTAAATTTTTAAGATTTTCGCAGTAAAAATGAAAAAAGTTACTTTCTTGTAACCAAACTAAATTGCATATTTAATACTTGTTCTAATTTTAAACATTTTTGCTTTTCAGTTTTTTATATTTGCAAAAATACTGGTACTTTACTTCTAACCAAATATTAATATATTATTTAAGTTTATATCTGGTGATTGTATTTTAGGATTTAAACCATGCATAGCGGTTATTATTATGATTTTTTTTGTAAGATAATAATAAAGGAAGCGACTTGCGCCTATCTGCTAATAATGTTGCATGTAATCACACAATTTCTGATTTGTATCGCACAAATAAAACGGTAATGACCGGATTTTTAATCCAACTTGCTATATTCTTGCGGGATTTTTAAATCCAGTGTCAAGTGCGCTGCTTCATTTAATTTCACTAAAACTATTTTTTCCGATCCGTACCGTCCGTCCGATGCCGACGTATGTGCGCTTACCTTAAGTCTATACCTTTAACTGTTTTTTAGTTTTTAACTCCTATATTATTTAAATAAATATACAGGGGGTTTTATATTTGCTGTAAGAAAAATTAGGGGCGTATTCCTGAGCCATTAAAAAAACTTCCTAAAAACATGAGTCCTCAAATGTTTTGTTCCTAAGATACAGGGTGTTGAATTTTTTAAAAAACCTAAAAGTTTCCTAAACACTTTTTTTTGTAAAATTTGTAAGACAAAATATAAACCTTATTTAATTAAGTATTTTTGTTTTGTTACATAATTGCTAATAGAAAGTTATATCACTTTATTTTTGAAAGAAAAAATATTCCAAAGTTTCTTGTATGGCCCAGGAATATGCAGCTTAGCGGATTTTCTATTCTGTAAAACTAAGCAAGCTACATAAAAATAATAAAAACAAAAAAGTTGTATTTTTAGGTGTTTTATCCGAAAAATATATAAAGATTTCATAAAAGTCAGTGGCGTACATTTTTTTGTCAATAATATTAGCTGAGATGCGTCCCACGCCACCACTGGTTTCACAAAATAAAATAAATTTTAGACTACAATAACTTTTTATTTTAACAAATATCACACCCAAAATTTATTAAAATTGGATAAAGCATATTTAAGATATTAATAAAAACCCGACTTTCTTTTTAAAGTTTCTATCTTATAAACAAACCATTTCCGGACCTATGTTTACATGAACTTTTTTTATAAAATTGGCTTACAAATAGGCTTTTAAATTTTCTTACCGCAATTTAAAAACACCCTGTATGTTCTATTATATGTAAGGAGGTAAAATTTGTTACTTTGTTTGTTTGTTTGAAGCCTCTTATCTTCAAAAATAATGAACCCATCATACAAATTCTTTCACAACCAGAAAGCTACACTATTTAAAAGTGTTATAGGCTATATTTTATTATTATTTCTATTAAACAATAAGTTAAGATATTACCACCCAACGAAGTGGGCACAGGTTGGTCCAGTATGATAGATTTTTTTTTATTTTACATGATAGTACTAATAAATTGTTTTTTTTGTTTAATTTTTAAAATAAAATAGTTATGCTTAAATTTAAAATTTCATTAAAATTTTGTCGTAGATTCTGTATAATTTAAACATACAAGTACATATTTTATAAACTAGCCTCAGAAAGTATAAAAAAAGAAGTTTATACAGGGTGTGCCAAAAATTTTAGGATTTTTTTTTTAAATTTAAAAGTATCCTGGGCCATAACGTTTTACGCAACTCAGTAACCATCTCCTATATATTATACTATATATACTATATTTAATTTAAAGCAGTTTTCATCTGCTAAACAGATAGGTGCAGGTTGCTTCCTATTTGGATCTTAGACCATATTACACTTTTTTAAAGCAGCTTTAACCATGCCTTTAATGCCTTTTATAAAATTTTGTATATTTTATATTTTTATTATAAACTTTCACTTACCTTTGCGGTAACTAGCTTTTTTAGTATAAAGACTTCAAAAACTTTTAAAAAATAATGCTCATTAAAATCAACTTACCCGAGTCCTGCTCTCTAGCATAACTGGCAACGTCGACGGGTTCATTATTCATAACAAGGTCCTTGAAACATCCTACAAATCCCTGCTGAAGGACTGCAGTCCAGAGTCCAGCTGGCACGGGGATTTCCGAAAATGGAGGACCTAATCCGCCGATGTACAACTTGCTTTCTAGTTCCAGAGTGGCAGATCCTTCTGAAATAAATTTATAAATAAAATATTATGTTTTGTAGCATGAATTTTAAAAGGCAACAATTTAACTAATGGAAACCTGCAGGTTTAACGCCATTCTTTAAAATGTGAATATTCTAGTATAATAGGTTTTATTATTAAAAATTACCGACCAAAAAAAAGAAAACGTTGTCTAGATATTGTATTTGTCATTTTATAACCATTGTCTATTTTTATTTAACAATAAAATACAACTTTAGTTGACAGGGTGCTTTAAAATAATTGCAAAAAAATTAAGGAGTTGGTTCCTTCTTTAAAATAAAAGTAAAAATAGATTATAACAATAAACCTAAATAAAGTTCTTTATTTGTAATGCCGTCCCGCTCCCCCATTTATTTATGGACCATAACTATTAAAAAATAATTAAAACTTTAGGATATAGAATTAACGGATCCTGTATTTTATGCAAATATTGACAGATTAAAAATTTTAAGATCGCTGCTGGAAGCCATCCTAAAAAATTACAGTAAATAAAAAGGGATTCTTTTGACTTAAAGCTTTTCACGAGTACTTTATTACCTTTAGAATATAAAGTCAATACTTTTACCGACTACAAAATTGCGGTAATTTAAAAATTACCTAAGTACCTGATTGGGATCGTCATATTTCCGAAACTTATAAAGGTAGATGTACCTAATGTTATATTTTGTTTAAGCTCTTTAAAGATATTTTTAACGGTAATATTAGTGATAATATATAGGGTGGGACAAAAAGTATATACAGTGTTCTGCGTAAGTTGGAATCAAATGAGAAACTTTTTTATTATTAATTTTAGAAAAAAAGATATTCTTTATAAGAAAAATTTCATGACCCAAAACCTCAAAATACAATCCTTAGATATCAAATTGTGTCAGTCATCTACGAGGCTTGGCCAAAAATGTAATTTTTGCTCATGAGTAAAATACCTGTATTTTTGCTTATATCGCAAAATTGAGAAAATATAAATTTGAGTTTATTTGAAACTGCTCTATGACATTTTTAATCATAAATTTAGTGCACTAATGTACAAACCTAAATTTTCACCATTATCAAGGAAAAAAAACAAGATTTTATTTCTTTTTATGTAAATTGGCCAAATTGTACATTTGAAAGTAATATTTAATTCTAAATATCTTTTTTTAATAACAATTTTGATATAAGCAAAAATACAGGTGCTTAACTCTTAAGCAAAATTACATTTTTGGTTAAACCTTGTCGATAAGTGATACAATTTATGATCTAATGGTTACTTTTTAAGTTTTGAATCATGCACAACTTAAGCTTTTTAAAGAATAACTTTTTCCTAAAATCAATAATGAAAAAGTTTTCCGTATGACGCCAACTTCCGTAGACACACTTTATATTTTTTATAAAGCACCTGTGTATTATATCTGCATTATACAGCGTGTTTTCAAAAGTTCTTACCAAATGGGAAACTTTGTAATTATTAACTTTTACGAAAGAAAGTGTTTCTTTATAAAAGTTCTGCTTAATAAAAAATAATTTTCCACAAAAATGTTTGTTAGATTTACAGGGTGGCTTAAAAAACACTTGTATCCGAGTAGTATACTATGTTTTTCCTAACTACCTTTGAAACTTTAAAAAGTAATTTCTTATGTCATTTTATAAAGAACAGTTTCTCTAAACATATGGTCGGAGTTGCTTTGTTTCTGAGATACCAGGCGTTCTTATTAGTTTTTTAGGTCGGTCTTTTATAAATATCTTGAATAGAAAGCCAGATACAAAAAAAATGTGCAACTATAAAACTACACAAAAATCAGCGGCGTACATTTTTCTCTCAATAATATTGTCGGTGCCCACTGAGACGCCCCTGGACCCAATAAAGTCAATTTAGTTAGAGCTTCACAAGTGCTTTATTACATTAAACAAACTTACCAAATTTAGGCAAAATTGTTTTAAGGTTATTTAAAATACTTAAAAATACCGACTTATTTGCAAAGATACAGTATCTTTGAAACGAAGTTACTTCGGCCATATGTTTAAAGGCACTTTTTATTTATTTCGCTTATGCTCTAAAGTTAGTTCTAGTACGGACGCTACGATGATGTGTGTGTCACAAAGCCAAGCTGTTAATAAAGGAGGAATATTTTAAAATTTTTAGATATTTTTGAAACTTAAGGTAAGTTTTAAAATCTTATTAGATACAGGGTGTACCACGAGAAATCGCTGCGATTGATTTTTAAAAAGTAAACTTTGGAAAAGTTTAAAAATCTAGTAACTTTATAAAGTCAGTGGCGGACATACAACTAAAATATTTTGACAGTTTTAGCAATTCTGGTCATGCCGAAAGTTAACATTAACTTTCTTATTTTAAATATAGCACCCTAAAACCACCGTTTTTAACTTATTTTACATTTTATGTAAAAATGACGTTTGCAAGCCTTACATAACGATCAATTTTTTCTAAACAAAAGCCTTTATTATGAGTTGAGGTTTGATTTCTTCTGAAAAAGACCTACTTAGGGTAGTTAGTCAAAAGTAACCGCTTAAAATTATATCGACAAGAACCTTAAAAGTCATTTTAAACGGAAACCCTTATCTTTTATTATCTTATTCTACTAAGCAATAAAAATAGGGGTAAGTATGTAAAGGAATGTACATTTTAAAATATTATAGTTTGCATAATATTAACAACTTTATATTTATCTATTCTAACAATGCTATTAAGTACGGGTAAGTATGGTCTTTGTCTAGACCCTGGTATGGTGTAGTTGGTTATGACGCCGTATCTTGCTGTTGAGGCAATCTAGAAGCCAAACCAAAAACGTTTTTAACAGCATTGTTAAAATAGATACATATTAAATTGTTAATATTTCGAAAACTATAAATTTTTAAAATAGAAATTTGTATACAAACTTACCCGTATTTTTATGGCCTAATAGAACAAGGATATGAAAGACATGGGCTTTTAATAATACAACTTTCTTAAACTTCCATTGTTTTATTTTTAAATGATGCACGACATTTCGTATGGTGTCTATCTTCAATTGTTTTTAAGTGATAACTAAATAAAATTCTAATCACTTAAATGAAACTAAACAACAAGTCATACAAACTTTATATATTTATATACCGGCGCAGTAACTTTATGTAATAGTTAGGAATCCCTACAGGATAATATAACTAACTTAATTGGGGATCTTAAACAAAATGAATACAATAAAATATTAATTAAGAAAACACTAGACAAATATAAAAACAAGACAAAAACCACCGACATGAACAAGACTCAAGAAGACCAAACATTTATAAATATTCCATATGTTAAAGCTACTTCAGAAAAGATCTGCAGAACTGCCAACAAGTACAGTATTAAACAAAACAGCATTTAAATCCCAGACCACTTTGAGGAGCATTCTGTCAAGGACGAGACCAAGCAACAACACATCAAACAACAACTGTATCTACCAGATTTTCTGTGAATGTAGTAAAGTATACGTTGGGAAAACAAAAAGCACTCAAACATTAAAATAAGAGAACATACAAAAACATACGGAACGAGGTGAAACGTCTAAATCGGGGGTGGCCAAACATGCTTGGTCGACACTTCACCACATACATTGCCGTCTTTACTTAAAACGTCTTAACTACACTTTTTAAAAATCTAACATCTGACGTTTCGCCCAGCGTAGTGAGCTTTTTCAAAAAATATTTATATTGTGTTCAGGCAACAACCTACAAACAATTACAAAATTACTATTTTTTCATCACAAATTAAAATAATACATAACAACACATTTAAAAAAACTTTACATAACACTAATTTTACAGAAACGCACCTCGAAAAGATTGTTATAGGCTCACATCTTATTTTGATTTAATAAAAATAAAAGAGTATCTATTGTAGGAATTCTTTTTTTATATTTAAGGAAGCAAGAAGGTTGTTATTTTTATGTTATCTTTTATCATTAAAATAAAAGAGAAATTGTTTTTCTGCTTTACTTTGGTTACTGAATTTTATTTACTATGTTATTATACAGATAGAAAATTTTTGTTGAGATATTATACAGTTTGTCGTGGTTTTAACCTGGATAAAAAGCTGTTTTTAAATAAATTAGATTGCGGTAGATTTGGCTTTAGATTTCTCAGATCTTGTTTTCTATGACAGCTTGCTGTTTATGGAAAACAGAACATAGAATTTTTCTGAAAATTTAGCATCTAACATTTTCTTACCTGTTTTATCGATCTAAAATATTTTCAGCATTGCGACGTTGCCGCTTTTATCAAAAACTGTTAAAAACTTTTTTTTTTAATGGAATATCCCTATATTAACAAGTTTTTATATTTCCCTTTCATTATAATACTTTTTTGTTAATGATTGCCCTATACCTATCTCTATCGGTTTTCGAAATAAAAAATATTTTTGTGGTAAATATGCTCCAAAACATGACCCTAATTAATTAAACTTAAATAACTTAAGGCTCTCAATTCACGAAAAGTTGATGTTTTGGTGGTAATTTAGAGAGACACGATGTATTTAATTTACACCGAGAAATCGACTTCATATCATACAGGGCATGCTAAAATTACTATTATTTCCATTATTCTTAAATGGAGTTAAAAGCTCATTTTTTTAAATGAAACCCCCTGTATATTACTCAATAAAATAAAAGATGAAGAAGAACGCTTTAAGATGACATATCATGTCCCTATACCTAAATCATCAAGTTTTCTTAATAAGCCACTTTTTTGTAAAAATATTTTTAAAGAATTTAATTTTAAGTAGACATGGAAATATTAAGCTTATGACATTTTGGTGACTTTTATAAGTAACTTATAAACAGTTACTGACAGTCTTTAAAGTAATTTTCATAAATGAAAAGTGATAAAAAAGTGGAGTTTCAAGAAAAATTTGAACTAAATGTTTTTGTATTTTCAAGAAGAATAAAATTAGTTTTTTTATTTATGATGACACACTCAATGCTGAGAGATATCTCAAAATACTAAGGGAAGACTCTTACCGTTTTTATCGATAGTTTGTCTTTAGACATAGGAATTTGTGGTTTCAACTGGACGGATCGCCAGCTCATTGTACCCAGGAAGTTTCCAGGGAACTTTACGAAATGTTTGACGATCGTTGGTTTCGGCGCTTGGGGCCATGGGATTGGCCACCGAGATCACCCGATCTCACGCAGCTTGACTTTTTTTTTTGGGTGTTTTAAAAGAAAGGGTGTACATTATTCCAGTGCCTACTAAAGAAGAACTGCGACGGCGAATAGTGCGGTGTATTGAAGATCTGGATCCCCATCAAATTAAAAAAGCAACCACAAGTCGTCTACAAAAGCACATTTTAAAATGTTTAGAATGTAATGGACAACATTTTTAGCACTTATTTTAAAAATTTGTTATTTTGTTTACTATTTTGTTATTTTTATTTGTCTTAACACATACAAAATAACTATATAATATTTTTTCTGTGGTCTTAATTATATTATGTTCAGTACTTTCACATGTTAATTGAATTATTTTGTAGTCGTACAAACTTTCTCTCGTTCATTGGTGTTAATTCAGGATACATTTGGTTAAATTTTTTTTTGCAACTTGTGGCAATGATTTGATCACACTGTTTGTGTAAAATAATAATATCATAAAAAATCAAAGTCACGAAACTGTCATAAGCTTGATATTTCCATGGTGAATTAAAATGACATTCTTTAAAAAAAAAAATTACAAAAAAGCGGATTTATTAAAAAATCTTGATGATGTAGGTATAGAAACATGATATGTCATCTTAAAGCGTTCTTCTTCATCTTTTATTTTATTGAGTAATATACAGGGGGTTTCATTTGAAAAAAATATTTTTGGCTCCTATTAAGAATAACGGAAATAATTGTAATTTTAGCACGCCCTGTATGATATGGAGTCAATTTCTCGATGTAAAATAAATAAATCGTGTCTGTCTAAACTACCACCAAAACATTAACTTTTCATGAATTGAGAGCACTAATTTACTAAAGTTTAATTAGGGCCATGTTTGGACCATATTTAACACAAAATTATTTTTTATCTCGAAAACCGATGGAGAGAGGTATAGGGGCAATATTAACAAAAAGTAATATAATAAAAGGGTAAATATAAAAAATGTTAATATAGGGGTGTTTCATTTAAAAAATAAAGTTTATTTTTAACCACCCTGTATTTATTATTTGTTGAATAGCAATACAATCTACCATGGAAAGTCTTTTTTTACAAAAAATTAAACCCCAATTCCTATTTAAAACTTTTGTTTAGAAAAAACTGACCGTTATGTAATGGCTTGGAAACGTCATTTCCGCAAAAAATTTAAAATAGGTCAAAGACGGTGAGACTTAGGTATAGGACATTATAGGTACATAATAGTAATTTATGTAACAAGTGCATAAAGTGATACTTTTTTACGAATGGGAAGTTTGACAGTAGGTACTGAGCCGTTAGGCGAGAGTGGCAATCCCATGAGTAAAATAAGACACTTTATGCATGTGTTACATACTATATTTTTCTACAGCCGTATAAAAATTTCCCAAATTACCAGTTTATACATGTTTAATTTATTTTAACTTTTTATTTATAATTTTTGCAGCACAGCCATATTGCAACAAAAAATCCTAATTTTTTTATTTTCGTAGTCATCAAATTCATTATTACTTTCAATTTTAAATAATTTCTATTACATTTATTTGCAAACTGTCAAATTTTAAAAACTAGTGACACATGAACTAAAAGAAATAATGACGAAATCAAAGGTAACTTGACCGTTTGGTTCAGTTGGTGTCACGTTAACAGTTAAATTGCATAAACTGATATTGGTTTACTGTGGATACATGGAAATAAAACATCAATAAAAGTGTAAAAAAGCTTTAAAGTATTAGAAAAAGTTCCTTTTTAACACTTTATGTAGTGTACTAGAATGAAGTACTTTATGTTCATGTTAACCATTAATAAAACTGCATTTTTTAACGGTTGTAGAAAAAATATAATTACATAGAAGGGGGCAGACAAAATCTAAAAAATAATAATAATATATGGGGTGTTCTATGTAAAATAACGAAGTTGACATTAACTCAGGTAAAACCGGTGCTAGAATTGTCAAAACATTTAAGTTGTATGTCCGCGACTTACTTTTGTGATGTTACCAGATACTTAAAATTTTCCAGAATCTGTTTTTTAAATTGCGTTCGTAGCATTTTCTTGTGGGACAATCCTGTATATATCATAAAATACATTATTTAGGAAAACGGAAATTATTAAAAACAGATCCATTTATGTCATAATAAGATCATGTAAAGCATAGAGTTGACAGTATAGAGTATGATAAGAGTAACATAAACATAAAAAAAGAAATACAAACCAAACTAGTTTAACTTAATGTTATTAGGTATAGTATGTCTCTGTTACTTACTTGCATTCTTACCCATAGCTTTAAAATCCGTATGAAATCCGTCTACAGTTATTCTGGCATCCCTTCCACTTCTTCGAAAGGTTACCTCGTGCCAAGATCCATCGTCTATTCGTCTTCTTGATCCTCTTTGTTTCGAGGGTCCGGTGCCAAGGTCAACGTGCACGTAAATGTGGCCGTTATAAATTTCTACCGAGAAAAGGTCCGTCTGGAAAATAATGGTTTTGAAAATATATTTGCTAAGGTTAAAAAAATACAGGGTGTAATTTAATTGATGGCTAAAAATACAGAATATGATATCTCAGCTTAATATAGGAAGAAAAGTTCATATGAACATATGTCCTAAACGTTTTAGCTTTTGAGATACAAGGTACTAAAATTTTCAAAAAAACAAAAAAATCACCTATTTTAGTAAAAACTGTTATATAATGGATATAAACCTTGACTAAATAAGTATTTATGATTTTTGTTGCATAATTGCATATTAAATATTATTAAACCTAATTTTAAAAACAACAAGATCCCGCAATGCTTCTTTAATGGTTTAAAAATATGCAATTAAGTGATTATTTTTTCTTTAAC
The DNA here is from genome assembly GCA_014170235.1 of Listronotus bonariensis. NCBI lineage: Eukaryota > Metazoa > Arthropoda > Insecta > Coleoptera > Curculionidae > Listronotus > Listronotus bonariensis. The sequence continues at coordinate 20,924 of JACEGR010002822.1, forward strand.
TAAACAAGATAGGAAAAAATTAAGCCAGATATAAAAGCAGTATTTTTATTTGCTTTATCTAAAGAAAAAACAAAAAGTTTTACACAGTCAGTGGCGTACCGTTTCTTTGTTGGAAATATTCTTTCAGTTGCCTCTCGAGACGCCACTGGACTTACTAAATGTAATTAAGTTAGTGTTAAATTACCCCCTTAATGTCTTCAATAATATTGCCAAATTTAAAAAAAATGGTTAAAGAATAGTTAGAATATTTAAAAAATATATATTTTTTTTTTTAATTTTAACACTCTGTATCTCAAAAGTTAGGATGTTTAGGACTTACGTTTATGTGAACTTTTTTTCTAAAATAAGCTAAGGAATCATACCCTGTATTTTTAGTCATCAATTAAATTACACCCTGTATATTATGTGAGTGGGTATACTATTTTTACGAAATATACGCATCCAGTAAGGTTAAAGGTTTTTTATTGTATATTTTAAAAAATCTTTCCTTTTTTATCCTGTGTCTTTGGTAAAATTTTATTTGGCATATTTTTTTATAATTAAATTTTTTATATTTATTTTATTAGCTCTGTTTTTCGTTTTTTTATACAAAAATCCAAATTAAAAATAATAAACAAAAATATCGTCCTTAAAAATACGAAGTTAATAAAAACATTTAAAATTCTTAAAAAGTTTTTATCTTTAAGATAAATTAGCCAATTTAAATAGTCCATGTGATTTGTAAAAATACTTTCATATCATTTTACAAGCTTTTATTTAAATTGCAATTATGTAAATGAATGTATGTATGTCCGGGTGGAATCTTGCAACTGAATTTTAAAGAATTTATCGTTAATTAAGCTGAAATTCGGTAAACACGCTTAGTTTGGATGACAATGGTGCGCTATGTGACGCCATTCTAAATTAAACATAACGAAACACACAAGATGACGGACTGGTTATTTTTTAATGCTCCCCCACAATAAGTGAACAAGTGCTGAGAGCCCTCGAAAATAAAGTGACGTCTCTCTAAACTCTTATATTATGGATATCAAATGACAGGGTTCCTAAGTAACTCAAAAAATAAAGTGAATTTACTCTAAATCCAATATGCCGAAACAGCCAAGATGGCGGACTAGTTATTTTTATGCACATTTACAATATGGGTAACAAATTAAAGGGCTTGTCAAGAGTAACTCAAAAAATAAAGTGACGTCATTTTAAACCCAAAATGGGAAACGTCCAAGATGGCGGACTAGTTATTTTTATGCACTTTTACCATATGGCTTTAAATGAAAGGGCTTGCTAACAATATAAATGGGAGTATATTATTGCTGTTATTGGTCTGAATTTTTAGTAGACTAAGGTTTTTAGAGTCCTCAATGCAAAGCCGTAATCGTAATAAAAAATATTTTTATTCCGTAAACAGATAAAGGTCACTTCCTATTCGGTTGTTTGACTATAAGGACCTGGATTTCGAATAAAAATGGTTAATTAAAGTTTATTAATTTATTATTATTAAACGATCTTTTCAAAAGTATTTGTATAGTTTTAAATTATTTTTTATTTGTATAAATAAAAAAATAAGTGTAGAACTTATTGTGTCTAAAAAGCGCATTAATGGTTAAACATTAAGTTTTAAATTTACAAAATCCTAATCTGACAAGATAAAAACCTTTAAACCTTTAAAAGTTTACACCACTAAAGACTTTTATAACTTATTAAATACCTGGTTATTATTGTTTTGTTAAGATTCGAAGTTTTCCCTTTTAATTACAGGGTGAGTCAGAAGTCTGACAAAGCTCATTTACTCGTCAACTATAAAACTTTTTTAATTTTTTTGTAGGGATATAGCCAGCCATAAACTTCACATTTTAAAAATAATTCGATGTATACAGGATTGCTCAAAAAGGGTGACGGTATATAGTTATGTTTTTAAACGGATCACCCTGAATTTTATTTTTGTTTTGTTTAAATACTTTCTGCATAATAACACTTTTTTGCAATAGGTTATATAAGGTTAAATGTTTAAATTTAGGTAATATTGTAGTTTCCTTTTGAAAAACTGAAAATTACAGGATATTTTCCATACCGCTACCATTTTTCCAATTTGGATTTTTTAATTGGCTAGGCAGGCTATTACCTAATAGTACCTTTTATTATTAAAATATATTTTGATTATACTGGGTGTAAAAAAGGAAAATTTAGAAAAACTTAAACCTTCAAAACTTTCTTATTTTAAATAAAACACCCTGTATTTTCTTTTATTATTGGTTTCGCCCTTTCAGGGGACATCCCACCTAGGCCGACGACCGCCCCCCTAGGTGGTGCACTGCAGCCTGAAGGCCTATTGTACCTTGACCCCTACTCCTTCCCATTCACACACCATTTATTCCATAACTTGAATGGTTGTTGCTCGGTCCGCATCCCCGAGCAGCAGAACACCGTGTGCCGCCGGTCACCCATCCAAGTTATGGGCGCGCACTTCACTGCTTAACTCCGGAGATCGACGCTTGCCGATACAGCCGGAGCAGCCACGAGCGCTTTTTTTAATACCTATACATTTTCTTAACGTTGCCCTATACCTATATGTTAAGTAGTTTTTGAAATATTTTTATTTATTTATTTATTTTTCAAGAAACTACTCATTAGTTTTGACGTAAACTTTAATAGCGGGTGGAAATTATCCATAACAAATATAGTCATATTTGTCAAAGTTTTTGTTAAGTTTTTATTTTTTGTAAACAAAATATGTCTGATATAATTTATATTATCTATAAGGCATAAAAAACGGTTAGAAGTTTACAGTTACGAAGTTTAAAAATAATTTAGTTAATTTTTCTAAAGGTTTTCCGCTGGTTTGTCTTAAATTAGGAAATCACACTTTTTATAGTTAACATGCGCTAAAAAGCTCTTCGTGCTTTATCAATAATATAAAATAAACGATACGATTGATTTCTACCGATACCATAACTTCAAACGTAATAGAAAACTTAAAATTTTGCAGAAACTACTTGACTTAGGTATAGGGCAAACTTAAGAAAATATATAGGTGTTAAAAGGACTGAACTAATGATGGAAGAATATATAGGGTGTGCCATTTGAATAAGAAAGTTTTGGAAGTATTACTTTTCCATACATTCAAAGTACATTTCAATAATGGAATGTACAAAGAAGATCTATTAGGTAATTACCAGCCAAGACAATTAAAAAAAAAAAATAAATAAATAGGGCAAATGGTAACGTTATAAAAAATGTCCTGAATTTTCTATTTTTCGAAAAGAAATTACAATATTGTCCTAAATGTAAAGATTTAACCCCACATACCCTATAACAAAAAAGTAATAGAATGTAAAAGAAATTAAACAAGAATATGAAATACAGGGTGATCCATTAAAAAAAAACTTAAATTTTATATCGTCACGCTTTTTGTGAGCAACCCCCTATACATCAAAGATTTTTTAAATGTGAACTTTATGCCTAATATACTTAAATATTAAAAAGTTATATGGTTAACGAGTAAATGAGCATTGTCTGACTTCTAACTCACCCTGTATTAGATATTAATTCTTTTTGCAATTTTGCTACTTTCTAACATTATCTTTAGTGGTATAACCTGCAAGTATAGGAATAAGCGTAGTAAAGGGGTAAATACAGCTTTAAATTAAGTTAAGTAAAAATTAATTTAAAATATTGGAAAATTTACAAGGTAATTAAAATTCACTGTTTAAGTCAAGCAATAAGGATTTTAAGTTTCCAAATGGTTGAAAGGGCTAGAATAGCAGAAACAGCTTTATACTAAAAGGGTATTATTGGGGGTTAACAGACAAGAACAGGCTTATAAAATGATAAAGCTTCAAACGATAGAGCCATAACTTTACTTAAACTTGGTATTCTCATAAAATTTCTTTAACAATTTGGTTAAAGTAAGGAGAGAAATAAAATGGATAATTAAGAAGTAACACAAATAAAATTATTTAAAATAAAGCATATAAACAAAGGATTAAAGGGTTTATTGTAAAAACAGGATAAGCCACAATCACAAAATACGGAGTTATTAAACTTTTTGGTTTAATGACGATAGTTGAACGTGACAACGTCATAAGAAAATAGCGGACCGATGCTATTTATTTAAATGATGAAAGCACGAATAGTCGACAATTTCACTGAACATATATTTAATATCGAAAGAATCTTTACCTTTATCGCCGCAATTATTGATGCTATAAACAATTTACACCACATTCACTTTTCACTGCACGTTTACTCTAGTAGGAGAAAAACAGACGTCGAACAACGCGGAAATTGTGCCTCTTTGTCGGTCGTTTCGTGCTCTCGCTTGCACTTCAAGCCTTAAATATAACGCGCGAGGTAGGTAACGCCGCATGAGTCATGTTATTTGGTGCGTGCAGCCGGGTCCATCGGCAAGACGTTGTCACGTCAAAAAAAATGTTGTTAATCAACATTTATCAAAAATAAACTTGAATTCCTTTTTATGATTTATTAAACTACATGGATAATACTTAAAACTTTTTATTGTCGCTTATTATATTAATAATTAATTAAAATAGAGAAATTTACAGCAGGGAGATCACGACACTTGATTCGATTAAATTGAGCAAGTCAATGCGCATCTCTATAAATTCAGCCACAACATTCAATCAAGTTTATTTTCGGCAACTTTCGTTTTTCTGTCTAATTTTGTCAAAGTAATTTAATTTATTTCAGACAAATAAAATGTTGCGATGCTAAATGGGGATTTACTCGAACGTCATAGAGACCTCTTGGGTTGCAAAGCTTAGATGATAAGAAGAAAAAATGTTATATAATGTATCCCGTTTATCGGTGGGGAAAGCCGCATTAGCTTTTTAAATATGTAAAAAATACTGTTATTAAATCGGCTTCTGGAAATCGTTCGGATTGTATTGGGTTCTATATTTTACGTTATCCTTAAATGATTTTCTTTAAAATACAAAAAAATAGCCACGCCCGAGAATGTTAATATTTTACAACTTTGCAGCCCTCTGCTTTCTTTACTTTACTCAAATGTGTCAAGTCAAATTAGTAAATATATACTTTTAGGCATGTAATTAATTAACTTACCCTATCTTAATCTGACGCGCTCGAAAATGTCTGATGATTATATTTTTGTTTTTTTATAATCGGCCCTGTATACGGAGCTTATATTTCGTGGAGAGGTACTTAACCGGGTACAAGGCATCCTCCGGTATATTAATCTGCCGCGGTTTAGTAAATCCCGAAATCCCTCTTGGGCTTCCCTACCATAAGCAGTTTTAACAGTGTTAGAAATAAAATGAAACTCTCTTAGGCTGTGTTTCCACGAGCCACTTTTTAAAGTTGATATGGGCCACATAATGTGGTTCGTCCAACCACTGCATTTGTTTTGTAGTCAGTGGACGGGATCGTCGACTGACGGCCACAGAAAGTTTAATTGTGGTTGTCAAAACGCCCGTGTAAAAGGGGTAAAATTTTAGCATTGTTGGAAACAGAATTACAAGCTGGCAACAGTAGACCACACACAAACCACTTTTTGTGGCCCATATTAACATCAAAAAGTGGCCCGCGGCCTAATACACAAAAGAGAGTTTATTTTTCGCCCTAAAATATAAAAAATTACAAAACACGACCACTTGTGAAAATAGCAAATAGCACACTGATTTCATGCATAGAAAACTAGAATTTATCACACTAGTGTTGCAAAGTACTTTACAGCACTAGTGTTGCAAAGTACTTTACAACACTGGTGTGATACATATTATGATGTCATTCTAAAAACTGCTATTGGTTTTGCAAGTGACATATTTATTGTAGTGACAGTAAAAAAAAACTTTTTATTTACCTTAAACGGTAGAACCCAAATTAGCGAAAATCATCTTATTTTATATTTATTAAAATTTACGAAAAAATAAAAACATAAACAAAAATAGACATAACCACAAAAAACAACTTTCACTGACTGGCACAGTGTTGTGCATTTACAATTTTTATATTTATTATATTTTGTATTATAATGTATAGTTGGTTGCCTAAGCATGATTGTCATAAATTAATAAATCTAGTGACTCAGGCATTCGACTATTGGCGCGGTGATTAGCCGTGGTGGTACAGTTCTGTTAAGATGGCTAAATTGTACTTTTGTGTATTTTTGAATAGTTTACTTTTATGAAATATAGTTCTTAAAAAGTGCATTAATGGCTTTTATTGTTAGCACAACAATAATACATATTTTTCTTAAAAATATGAGGAAAAACTGTTATTTTTACTTAGTTTTACATGTGATGTTCAGTTTCATTAACTCGTTTTACCAATTTTACCCCACCCAGCGACCCAGCACCTTTTCACTCCCCGATCCCGTAAGTTTATTTACTGATATTTTTAAAAAACGGAATATTTTGGATATGCACCACTTACGTTTTATTTAGAAGAGTGTCTAAAATATGTAAGAATCGATAATTTTTAAAAAACCCTTATAATAGCAGAAAACCGTATTAAACTATTAGCGTTATTACCTAACAAAACCATACAATTTTTATTAAGTGAGGGCCTTTTTAAATTCCAAAATGATAAAAGTTATATAATGCTTCTAGGTAGGTGATTTTCGATGTAAAAATATTGTCAAAACAGTATAATATAGCAGTGAGGAAAAGTATATATCACACTAGTGTTGCAAAGTAAATATCACCCTAGTGTTGCAAAGTTCTCAATTGTTTTTATTTTTTCTGAACAGACAAACTTTAATTTATTTATTTTTTGGTGAATAATTTGTGGTCGTAGGAAAAATAGTGTACAGTACTCGTGTGAAAATGACTTTCTTACACTCGTGGGTTTGTCGCACTCGGCTAACGCCTCGTGCTACAATATTCCCACTCGTGTGAAATTAGTCATTTTCCACACTTGAGACCGTCTGTATTTATACTAACAGCCATATTTTGCTTCAAAAAACTCTCCCATAGCCTTCTCTACATGAAATGGGGTCACCAAGCCGAGCGATGGGTAGCCATGTCGTCACCGAAGTAAACCATAGATAACTCTACATTTAGATCCGCAGTGGCAAGTAACCATTTTTTCAGATTTTTACGACCTCACGCAGTAAACAAATGGATGGGTGGACGAATATGCGCACTTAAAAGCCGGCAAAAATACACAACCACCAGCACCCGTCCGACCGCGGTCTGACAGTGACGCTCATTAGCTACCGTACTCCGAACGGAAAACCAGGACGCCGTCGACCGTCGACAAATTCTTTCCGATAATGCGGATAGTCTGTTTGGCGCCACGTGCATTTATCCTTGATTTGCTTGCGCACAAACCGGTTTTTTCGCCCATGAAATGTACTTTTTTTTTCGCGCAGGTAATAACATTGGCAATCCATCAAGATCAGTGGGTAAGACAGGTACCTAAATTTGACCAAGTTCGGTAGTAATTTACCAAAGCCGCCGTTGATACATAGAGTATATTTAATGCGACCAAAAATAATATTAGCCGACTTTGATATATATTTTTTTAATTTTAAAAAGCCGGCCACGAAATTACAACCAGCTAAATCGTTTGGCAAATATTATTTTTGGTCGCACTAAATATACTCTACAATTTGTTCATACGGCAGCTTTTGTAAAATACTGCCGAACCTGGTCAAAAGCACATGTCTTACCTGAGTGACGTCGTAACTACCCTTGCTCGGTTTAATAAAGCCTCATTTCATGTAAAAGTAGGGACAGGAGAGTCATAGAGCAAACTTGGAACTTTGGTAAAATACAGACGGTCTGTCATCTACCGGCTCTTAGACTATGACTATTTAAGAAACTAATAACCAGCCCTTTTGTTTTAGCGGATTTAGCTAAAAAGATAGTAAAAACCATTTAAATAATTTTGTCGATAATACTTCTCTTTTATTTTTTTAAAGAAGTTAAAAAGCACATTTTTAAAAATTAAAAAGAAACAATAATAAGTAAAAAGTAAAAAACATCTTATGTTAAACAGCAATATCCTGCCTTGTTGTGTTTAGTGTAAAATTAGGGTTAATTTACGGTGCTTAAGACATTTTAATTTAACACTTACCCGTGGTGGCGTTCCGGAATTAAAAGAATAAGGCCGTTAGCTTCGTTAGTCCGGAATTTAAATGAAATATTTCCAGACTTCTTGGCGTTCCAGGTCGGCAATATCTGAAATAAAAATAAAAATGTTGTAAAAACTTGTTTAGCTGCAGGGAAAACCTGTAATGGGATTAGTGCTCAAGAGGCGGAAAGAATATTTTATAATAAAATTGAGAAATCTTGCTCACTAACACTTGGCTAAAACTAGGTGCTTGAGATATTAAGATTATTGTATTCATAAGATTCCTATTTGTATAAGCTAAGTGTTATACAAGATACATACTGCGTGTTTTTAATTACTTTTACCCGTTGGCTTGGAAAGTAGGGTACAAAAAATCCAATTAACGTTTTGCATTTATGTGATTTAAAAATGTTATTTTAACAAATTTCATTTTGTAAGTATTTCCGAAGATATAAAAATGAAAGCATTTGTTTAAATATATTTTTATTGATGAATTGTCTCTAACCGATGACTTACTACCAGAACATTTTTATTTTTTTATATAATAAAATGCCATTCGGTAATTGGGCCGCTTTCAAACGGGCGAATTTTTGCAGTCAAAGTTGACTACAAAATATCGGCGTCTTGTCGCCAATTTCGACTACAACTGTAGTTGTAACTAACGTATAGTCAGTCGACGGGATCGGCGACAATCAGCGGCAGAAGTTCGGTTGCAGTCGAAGAAACGCCCGTATGAAAAGGAATCGCTTGTTCCATGATTGTTAAATAACAACTGCAAGTTGCGACAATTAACCACAAACGATCGACTTTTTGCGGTCAACTTCGACCGCAAAAAGTCGCCCGTCTGAAAGCGGCCTTAGATTTATTAGATAAATATGCTTTGTTTTACATATTCATTTGTTTTCTGATACTTTTGGTTTAGGCGACAACGATCCTATTTTTGTTAATTATAAATAAGACACCGAATATATTTTTATTAGTTTAAATAGAAAATTAAATACAATAAATTCTGGACAATGTAGCCACGGAAAAATAGGGTTAAGAGTTATTGATATTTGTAGCCTGTGCAAACTCGTCTAAAGTTTGTAATACTCTATTTATGTATGTTCTTAAAATACATTTTTAGGATGGATTGACGGTGGCTCACTATAATACCCTAAAAAAGTGTTTTTTTTTTTATAACACGAGTCTGTAGAGACAATAAAAGACTTTCATCCATATTTTTGGTGACTACTTGGTTTAAAATTTACTATTTTTATTGCACCGCCCTGTTAATTGTAAAGGGCCTCAGCAAACACTATTTTGCGGCAATATACATTTTCATATTGGCATTGATGGTAAAGCATTGGCAATTGGTGGCAATATTATACCAACATCTAATACGCATTAAAAAGTCAACCCTAAATAAACACTCAATTGCCAATAAATTTTACATGCAGGCGAATTGCCGGCAAGCATACAAAAATGGCGGCATACCAATCCTGATTAAATAAATCATGCCCTTTTGTTGCAGGCAAATAAATATTGAATTTTTGAAGGCAAACCTACAACGCATATTCATACTTTTTAAACCATATTATTAACATTGGTATTTAACTAACATTAGTGCAATTTTTTGATTTGTTTTTTTTTTAATGGCAGCTAAACAACATTCTTTTATGTTTTTTTACATAATTTAAAGGAAATGGCCTTTTCATGACATGTTAGTAATACAAATCATGCAAATAAAAATTAAGTCAAACAAAATGTTTATTATGTATTTTTAAGAGAATAAAAATAAAATGATGGTAAAATTAGCTGGGTTAATTTCGACCGAAGGTGACAAATTCAAATTTCCGCTTAGCCGAAATACAAGATTTGACGATTTTGACAGATGAAGAAGAATTGCTTTTGTTTGACCGCTTAAGTAATTGTTTTCACGTGGTTTTCTAGCTTTTTAGTTTTTTTTGTAAAGAAAAGAGTTTTTTAATAGACATAATTAAGTGTATTCATTTCATTACCTAATTAGTGTGTGTTGTGTGATTAATTGGTGATGGCTAGTCGAGAAGGCGAGTTACTTAAGTAGACTGTTAGGAGCAGTAAACATTTTGTTAAAAACCGTTTTAGTTTGCAGTTACTTAAAAAAGTATATGAAATTAGGGAGTTGTCTTATTAAAACTTTTAAAGACGTGTTAATAAAAAATATTATATAATAATAGACATTTAACTTCTTTAAAATATTTCTCTCTGTTTTGAATTTGAAAATTAAGTGTAAGTGTCCCTTGAATACTTACTATTTAAAAGTGTTTTCTTTTGATTTACTATCTTTTTTAAATTTGATTACATACCTTTAATTTTTTATGAATTATTTTGTGGATTGGCAATGCCAGTAAATTAAATGTACATGGCCGGCCAAAAATGTTATATGGGGCGTATTTACTAAAAGTAAATTTTAATATAAATTGACTTTTAAATTTTTAAATATACCGTCTACGTTGTCAAAGTTAAAATATTTAAAACATAAAAATAATAACATAAACGCCAAAAATCAAAATTCTTTTTGTATAATATTGTTTTAGATGGAAATTGGTATTTATTTTTGAAAAACTACTCTAGCCTTTCTGAAACTATTATTTGTTAAATACCATATAATAAATAGCGCATTTTTTTGTTACCATGTATGAAGCAAATTTTTATTGCTGCTTTTGGTGTAGATACGACCATTGATCCCAACATTTGTTGTTATTTAAGTTAAAAAGTGAAGCAAATTTTAATTACGCCCATATTTTTAATTGGTATAAATTCTTTTTGATAGAAGATATGGCTGTAAATAAAAGCAAAAAGGAACCGTTGGTTCATTGCCTAAATGGCACCAGTCAGTTCTCAGAGAAATTGCAGATAGGCCCTTTTTAATTAATGGCAGTGCATTCATAATATTGAAAATTAAAACCAAATCTTTTTAACATTAGATTTTATTAAGTAGCAAATAGAGCATATTGTACTTGAAATGATATTTTCAATTTAAAATAATAAAGATATACTGAGTGTTCCCCTTTGGCTAAATCAGAAGTGCTGAAAAACAACTGAATACCTAAACAATGCATATACTTACGTAATAAATTTTATTTTGGTACTGTAAAAAGACAAATAACTGTAGAAGTAAGCTACCTGCTACTAGGGACACCGGCAGTGTGTGTGTCTGTGTCCAGCCACTTTACACTATTTGATAGCCGTTTTGCCTTTTAAGGACAAACTAAGATTTTAAATATAAACGATAACGTTTTTTTTTGTGTAGTAAGTCTTAATGAATAAAATGCTATGCTGAATCTTTGGTTTGCATCAACCGCGTTTTGCTCCTTAATTAATTATTTTTAAGCTAAGAGTGGCGTACTTTGTAAGTAAAACTTTATAAAGAGATAATTTAATTTAAATATTCTTTGGCATAAAAGTTATACGAACGTTTAGAAGTTTTAGTTTTTTTTTTAATTACTTGTCATAACTATATCTCGTTAGGTACTCTTTCAAACATACGTAATATTTATTGTGCCACAAGATGTTTTAGATATAAAGGTATTTGCTTTTTCAGTTTCAGGTTATTATAAAGTTGCATTTTATTGTTTTTTTACTTTTTTTATATTTTTGCAAAACATTTTACACGTAATTTTGTTAATAATAAAGACAGTAACCGGAAACATAGCTGATAACACGGTAAACAAATTTGAATTCTGAATTAACTGTACTAAAATTTTGTTTACCTGATAAAAATAAAATTTAAGAGGTTATTCTATTATTTGGTAACTATTTATTAAATCATCAAATACTCATCCTCTACTTATGAGCGGCCAAGTTCTACAGAGCAAAGACACCTTCAATCTCGTGGGCGTCACATTTGAAAGTAACCTTAACTGGCATAAACACATTGTATCTATAGCCACGGCAGCTTCAAAAAGCTTGGATTTCTCTTTCGAGCTAAAAAGTATTTTCCGCTTCTAATTTATACACTTTATATGTTTCCCAAATCCGACCTCCCTTGGAATATTGTTCTCATATCTGGGGCATGGCGTCCCCAACAACCCTGAGCATTCTTGATTCTATTCAAAGAAGAGCTATTCGTCTCATTAATGATCCTTCACTTACAGAAAGGCTTCCCTCTCTTGCCCATCGTCGGGCTGTGGGCGATTTATCGCTTTTTATAGGTACTTCCATGGCTTCTGCTCTGAAGAATTGACCAGTATAGTTCCTCCACTCACGGTTCCCAACAGAGAAACTCGTGGTTCCGCGCGTATGCATCCTATACGGTCCAACTGGACGGGCCCCGAACTTCTCACTTTGTTCGTTCTTTTATCCCTAGAGTTTCTAGATTGTGGAACCTGCTGCCGGCTGAGTCTTTCCTTCCCCCCAATCTTCAACTATTTAAGTCCCGTGTCAACAAACTCCCTCTTACCTGCAGCTTGAGACACCCACGGTACGTTAGTATTTAGGCTTTTAGCCTTCCTATTTAGGGCCAAATAGGCTTTTTAGTACAACAAACAACATTGGAAGGAATGTCTTAAGCTCCAGAACATAATTTTTTTATAATAATAAAAAAATAATATTTTTTAAAAATTTATATAATCTCAAAAAAAAAAAAAAAAATAGAAATCCAACTATACCACAGGATTTCACGTAAAATATCTACTAATATCAGTTTTTAGTTTAATTGTAAGTTAAAAGACAATTAACAAGACAAATTTTATATGTCAAAAATAAAGGGAGCTATGAAAAATTTTTAGGTGCCATCTTTCATTTCACTATAAAGTAGCAACAGTTCGTGAAAACCGCAACCGGACACCCTGTATAGGGCTTTTTTGTATATTATTTATATTTAGTAGAAAAAGTAATAAAAAACAAACTTGTTTGAGTTTCAGAGAGTATTCTCATGGATTGTGACCCGCTGAATTCGAATTTCAAACTTGCTTTTATGCTCGGAAGTCGTAAGAATTTTGTATAAACAATTTAATTGTTTATAGGGCTCTATTTCTTAAACTAATAGAGATAAAAATAAAATATATATTTTTATTTAATAAAATTTGTTAATTAAAAGAAAATCTACAAAATGACATTTTTTAAACATTGATCTAATTGTAGAACCGAAGATATGCATATAAACAATTTAATTGTTTATAAGACTCTATTTCTAAACTAGTGGGTAAAAATATATATTTTATTTAATAAAATTTGTTATTAAAGAATTTCTACAAAATGACATTTTTTAAACATTGATCTAATTGTAAGAACCGAAGATATGGCAAAATTTGCAAAAATTACGTCACCTATAACTCGGCTTGATTTTATGTAAAGTAACTCTGTGAGCTCAACTTAAAGGAAAATTTACCAGCTTTAAAACTAAGTCAAACTTTTAATCAAAATATTATTTATGGCGTAGTTATTACAATTATAAACCGATATTTTTTAATCAAAAGGCATATAATTTGTTTATACGTTTTTACCTACTAAAAGTTAATATTATAGCAATTAAGCAAGTTAAGAATCCCTGGACCATTTTTCCAAGTCTTTGCTAACAAGCTAATTTTTCGTGAGTAGCTTCATTTTAACGAGACGACCAACTTTTTCCTTAGAAACAATTTTCGTTGGTGGTAGCATACAGGGGAAGCAGAGATTAAATATGTTTGTTTATTAAATATTAAAAAACCAGAAAGACGTAACTTGCAATTTGTAGGACAATGTGGGTGTTAAATTATATAAATAATATTTAATCAACAGAAAAGAAATCAGTTGGTGAGTAGATATTTTTCACGTCATCGTCATCAAATATTTTGGTTGTAGGGGACTCTTTGATGAAACCTTACATTTTGTAGGACATATATTTTTGGTTTATTTAGATAATTATCTTGATAATTAGGAAAGAAAATTCCTGCTTGAAATAAATTTTTGAAATCTGTCAAATCAACACATTTAATTATTGCCCCTGTAAGCTACCACCAATGAAAATTGTTGTATAGAAAAAAGTTGGGGGTCTTGTCAAAATGAGGCTACTCACGAAATATTAGCTTGTTAGTAATGGCTTGGAAAAATAGTCCAGTTCCTAACTACAAGTTACATATTTGAATTGTGAGATCCAAGACAAAGAATTTGATATATCATACGTATGATTTAACATATTTTTTAATGTGATAAATCAGTTTTAAAGTGCGCGTGTCCTTACTCGCTGAACGGCTATAACCGTATACAGGGGGTATCTTATTTGCGGTAAAAAAATTTAACAGCGTATTCCTGAGCCAATTTTATAAAAAAAGCTTATATAAACATAGGTCCTCAAATTTTTTGTTACCACGATACAGGGTATTAAACTTTTTAAAAAACCTAAAAATCTTAACAAACAAACACTTTTTTAGTAAAAGTTGTGAGACTAAATATAAACCTTGTTTATTTAAGTATTGGTTTGTGTTGGTAGATAACTCCTAATAAGAAGGCAAATTTTAACTTAAACTTAATTTTTAAAAGAAAAAAAATGCTCTTTTATGGTCCAGGTTTACGGAGTTTAGCGAATTTTTTTCTGGAAGACTAAAGAAGCTACGTAAAAATATAAAGATACAATTAGGAAATACCCTGTTAAATAAGTCTGAGTACGTAAGGCCATGAATTATAATATTTTCTACAATACGATTTTATTTTTTGCCAAATCTAATATATACCCGATTTATGTACAGTCGAAGAGAAAAAAACGTCCACCCAGTTTATTTTTTTAAAGGGTTTCTTTTGTTTGAAATTTACATAAAATATTAATTTTCAAACAAAAAACCCGTTATAAAAATTAACTGGCCGGACGTTTTTTTTCCTTGACTGTACCAAAATTATTTTTTACATATTTTCTTATTTATTTCTTATTTGATTAAATCATAGTATTTATAATGACGTAGGTACAGTATGAAAATACTTTTAAGTTGTCGCGCATATTTTATGAAATTTAGCTTGTTAGTTAGTAGCTGCAACTATTAATTTTAAATAAAAATGTACTCGTTACTTAAATATTTAATATATATTTAGTTTTGTAAAATGAAAATTTAAATTTCCTACCAGTCTTTAAATGTTTCCAATAATTAGGAAAGTACTTGTTAATTGTTAATAAGTATAGTAATGCACCCGGTTCTTTAGCATCTGTACAATTGCATAATACGTAACAAGTGTCGAAAATGACATATTGTACACAAGTGAAAATGCTGTCGTAATTTTACTGCATACTTTAAGAGCAATTTGTATGTATAGTTTATACCAAAACAAACTACCTAAATAAATGTATTAATACTTTAAACCCGAAAAATTTAGCATGAAAAATACAAAATAATTTTATTTATTAATGCCCAAAAAATTATGTGTTGTTACCGCCTTTAGAAGATTTGCCCTTCAGTTGCACTGATGGAACTTGCTTTAAAAATGTCTATACTTGTCAGTAGAAGTCTCCTGTATTTCTTATTGCAAATGTAAAAGAAAATTGTAGAAAGGTCTATAACGAGGAAAATAAGGAAGAACTCCAAGAAGAGGCAGGTTCAACTAGTAACAAAAAATAATAAATCAATAAAGAACAACACCTGTAAGAAATACAATAGGTAAATAAAATAGATATTTAATAATTTTACTAAAAGTAAAACGTATTGTAAAAATACTGTAATTCATGGCCTTACGTTTTCTCCGACTTATTATAGTATACGGTTTTAGCCGTTCGGTGCGTAACGAGACGCGCATATAAAAACTGATTTATCACATTAAAAAGCGTAATAAATTATACGTATAATACACCAAATTCTTTGTTTTTAACTTGCTTTACTATAATTAAACTTTTAGTGGGTATAAAACCATATAAACAAATTATATGTCTTTTATTAAATAAAAATATCTGTTTATATTGTAATAACTTGGCTATAGGTTCAGTTTTAAAGCTTGTAATTTTTCCTTTTAATTTAAGCTGTTACAGAGTTAATTTACTTAAAATCAAGCCAAGTTATAAGTGAAAATTTGCCTAAATGCCGTAATTTTTGCAAATTTTGCAATGTTTTTGCACTCATTTTGCAATATCTTCGGTTCTAACAATCAGATCAAAGGCTAATAAAAAGGTCATTTAATAGATTTTTTAGGAACAAATTTTATATATAAAAATGCATTTATCTCATTTAGGTTAGGAGCTAGCAGCCTTATAAACCAAATTCCTCGTCACTTCTGACACAAATGCATGTTTAAAATTCGAATTTAGCGTAGTCAAAATCCATAGGAATACACTCTAAAACTCCGTGGACTCTGATCGGCCACGAAACAGCCCTGGCTGCTAGACTAAATATAGGAGACAATTTAAATTTAAATGATTTACCTACGTACAAAATTTTATTTTACTGTCTTAAAAAATAAAAAAGTTATTGGGGTGAGCCATCTGCTAGGGATACTCGGTATATGTTGTAATATTTTGCTTTTATACAGGGTAATTTTAAGTTATTACAATTCTTTTAACACTGTATAGAATGCAGGAAAACATTTTTTAATTGTGCTTTCCATGTAAAATTTGATTTTGACTTTTATTTAAAATTATAACTACGGGTTATTTTTTTTTATTAGGTTTAAATTGTAGTAATGTAAATTATTAACCTTTTTCAATATAAAATAGACAAAAACTAATTTTACGTACAAAATACACATCAGATTTTAGCGATTTTGCCGTTTTTAAAATGGATTTTATGTTTTTAAACAAAAACCGTTCGTCGTACCAAAAAATAACAAGGGACCAAATTAACTTAAAAGTAAATAATTATTTTAAAATTGATAATGATTTAAAAAGAAAAAGTGTCGTACTATTTTGTCTTAAAAAATTCAATTAAAGTCTTGTTCGAACGCCATTGGTAAAAAACATAAAAACCTTTACCGCAAAAAATGCAATGTTATATCCAAAAAAAGTGTACTAAATTTTGTGATAATATCTGAAGTGGTAAAAGCTATGACAAATAATGCATTTTTCATAAATTCTCAACACCTTGTAACTTGGAAACAAAGCATTATCGAATATAACTTTTTATAAAGAATATTCTTATTTTTTGCATTTTATATAGCGTCATAAGAAATACATTAATTTAAAAATAACCCCGTATGATTAAATAAATAATAAATTACTTTTTCAAAATATAATAGTATTTTATTTGTAAATTTTAAAAATCTATTTTTGTAACAATGGGTTTAAATTTAAAATACATGCATAATTTATCAAAAATATTTTGATAAATCCAGATAATAGAATCAATCCAAAGCGGGTTTTAAAATATACATTGCTATTTATACAACCAAAATTAAATTAGAAAATTATTGGTATTTTAAAATGTTTAATATTTTTTTGATCACACCAATTCACTATGGTTTTTGCGACCAAACTTTTGGCCAAAATTCATATTTTCGAACTGTTGAAATAAATGTTGTTTGTTTACTTTAAAAGCAGATACAGTGAACGGAAAAATGTTCGTAAGATAAAATTTCTATTTTTTAATACAAATGTTTATTTTTTGACGATCGCCTCTGCATGTCCGATAACCAAAAAAATAATTTTGACATAGGTCATGTGAACAGCGGTATGGCGAAAAATTAGAAAAAACAAGTTAAAATTACGAAAAGTGGAGTAAGGTTACATAATAACAAAACCTCGAAGAGTAGAAAGTGCTTAGAATTTATTTTTAGCCCTGAATACAAAGTTTAAAGTATGTATTTAAAAAAGTAAATTCGTCATTGTTAAAAAATATTTTTTAGCAAAGTTAAAATGTAGCACATTTACCAAACTAGCTTTATTTAACTAAACTTTATTTGTTTAAGTCAAAATAATACATATTTTTTTTGACTAGAGCAAAAATAAAAAAATTGGTTTTTTTTCATGACGGAAAAAAATTTGACAATATCTCTATCAGCAGGTACTAAAGTGTAATATTTCATTAAAAAAAAAAAAATTTCCTGTGGGAAAAAGTGAGTATTTATTTTCCCGGACAAACATACACGTAATTTAAGGTAGATATTTAATTTTAAAATATATTATCATACAAAACTTACATTTCCTTTATATCCAAATTAGAATCAAACATTTTTATGTTTTTTGTAACATTAAATCGCCGTTTTTACATCTTAAACGTAAATATCTCAAAAACGGTTTTACAGTTTATACATAAAAATTATTATCAAATCTAAATAGTACATGTAAAAAAACCCTTAAATACGTTAAAGTTTCATTAAAAATATTTAAAACGAGTCAAAAATTATCTGTATATATATATTTTTTTACTTTCACACCCTATACATTGTGTAAAGGTAAAAATTGCCATTTAAAAATTTAGGAATTTTAAAGTGCATATTTTTAAATCATTGAGCAATGTTATATGTAAAGTGATTTTTAACCAATAATTGCTAGAAACAAACATATCAGAACCTTTTATGTTTAGCAGGGGAAATAGTTTTAGGTAGTGGCAAAGAGAATTATTTGATAGTAGTTATTTAAATATAACGTCTGCAGCACTACCGTATTATCTAAAAGGTACTGTAAACCGCAAATATTTTGTTTTAGTGCTGGGGCAACAATGACGGAACAGGCGAAAAGATGGGTCAAACATCTAATAATCCGGTTCAATACCCACGACACTTTTTACAAAAAAGAAAGAGTTAGGTAATTGTTTTGTATTAAAAAAATAAAACAATCTTTTTATTATTAGTTATTATTTGTGCTCAGAATTTACGTTAAAAGTCTTGCTCAAAAATACAAGTTTAGGTTTAAATATAGTATAGTTCAGTTAATATTGTATTTGGGGTAATTATTAACTTTAACCATAAATATAAAAAATTGTTTAAAAAAGTTAGTAAAGTATTTTTAACTTAAAAGATAACAACGATTTTAAATAAAAAGCAAAAATTGAGGACACATATATATTAATTAATAATATAATTTCTAGTTACCCATTTAATATAATAAATATAAACCATAATTTTAATTTTAATCGCGTAAAAATACCCCCATACGACCATAACAAATACTTGTAGACACACAAAACATTATTATAAGTCGTTTATAATGTATTTTTATAAAGAACAAAAAAAAACCAGCTGAATAATTATTAATCAAAAACTACTTTATTGCCTTGTTTTTTATCATTAGTTATTATTTGTCCTTAGCATTTACTTTGTTTATTTTTTATTGTAATTAATTATTTTACTTAAATAAAATATTGTTTTTTCTTTTATTTTTGTTGATTGTTTTTATGTCTTTGCTTTAAATAATATGTGGGGCTTTGATAACTAAAAGCGATGGTAAACGGAGTAAAAATTGGTACTTAGCTGACACATATTTGTAAAAGATACAATTTTAAATGTATTTTAATTTTTATTTATTTGCATAATCTATCCCTAAATCGTAAGTCGACCAGCATAAAATATTTAAATATTTTGTAATATTCACATTTTACTGTCAAAGAAATATTATTTACCCATGTAATTGTACGAATACTATGAAAAGCAAAAGTATTATTTGTAATTGTCAATAAGGGGAGATTTATTTTTGTATTTAAAATAGTATTTACGTAACTTTTTTTTATATTTTAATCTTGTAACAAATAAAATAAAATACTGGTTGACTTAGTTGCTATAGTAAGGTGTTTAGTTTACATAGTACGGACAATTACCATGTAAAAGTAAATAAATCCCTCTTAAAATCTAAAAAATAATTAAATTAAATACAAAATATTTCGAAGATGTTGTTATTTATTATTTATTTTAAGTACATAAAAATAGTAAGTATTGTTTTTTGTAAGTATTTATCGGTAAACATATTTTTATTTTTAGGCAGTGATATACATATAAGTACCTGCAACTATTCATTTGAAATTTAATTAAAAAATGCATGTATATTGAACCTGCTCCAAAAATTTAATTTTTGTTTTTTTTTATTAAATAAATAAAAAATGGACAAATTACCAATATTGTTTTGTTTTTTCTTAAATTTTAACAAATTTAATATCATTAAACTTTCATGATCTGTTTGTTATTATAACAAAAACAATTTAATATATTCTGGCAGAAATTAATATGGTACACAAATGGATTATTGGCAAATATTTAACTTGCATAAATATTTTTGTAATTATATTGGTACACCAAGTTTATTATTTCCAATAATGTACATTAAAATATTTAATTATAATGATGCTTTTTGTTTTGTATCAAAAAGTAGAGCTGCTTTTTAAATTTATTAACATTACCTATTGAAATTACTAATAATAGAGTTTTTATATAGTGTGTCTAAAAAAGTTGGCACTAACATATATGGAAAATTTATTTATTATTCATTTTACGAAAAACGTTATTCTTTTTTTAAAAATTCTTTATGATCAAAAACCTTAAACTCAACCATCAAATATTAAATTTTATGCGTCATCTTTAAGGCCAAAAATGTAATTTTTACGTAAAAGTACCGGTATTTTTATTGTGTATATTTATATAAAAATTACTTTAAAATATGCAGTTCTGTTTATTTACAAAAACGTTTTTTAATTACTATTCTTTTAAATCGAAAATGAAAAAAAAATGTGCATTAGTGTAACATATTTTATAATTTTAGGTTTCATAGGACAATTTAAAATTAACTTTTTAAATTTACTGGTACCAAAATAGAAAGAATGTACAATACACTAATGGACAAATTTAAGTTTTCTGGATGACCGCAAAAAAAAATTTAAACTAAAAATTTATAAATAAACAAAATTAAATATTTAGAGTCAATTTTTAATTCTAAACGTCTCTCATTCTCTGATATTAGCAAAAATACAGGTAGTTTGCTCTTAAGCAAAAGTTACATTTTTGGCCCGATCTTATAGATGACTCATACAATTTAATATCGGTTGCCCTTTAGTTTTTGAATCATGCAAAACTTTTTATAATACATTACTTTTTCTCGTAAAATGAATAATAAAAAAGTTTTCCATATAATTCAAGCTTTATTAGATACACAGTACATAATATACACGTCGCGCCAGCTCTATACGTTAAAATTAACTTTAATGTGTTCAACACTAGCTGGTAAAGATTACACAAAAATGCTTGTGTGTAAACATGTCAAATAGGATGACTAAACCTTGAGTTGTTGTTGTTTAAAACCGTCTTTAAGGTTTTAAAGTAAGAAGACGACACACCCACGGTACGTTAGTATTTAGGTTTTGAGACTTTGTGGATTGTCCAAAGATAAAAAAAGAATACAGGGTATATGGTACGAAACTTCAGGGTTTGATTTCCTATGTCATGTTTTGAAAAAAGTTTTCATAAACATATGTCCGGACTTGTTTTATTTTTGAGATACAAGGCTTTTAACTTTCATTAAAAAAGTTAGTATTTTATAAATATCACAATAACCATTTAACCGATTAGGTTATTTTGCACACTTATTAAATGTATTAAAACGCTCGTAAAAAAATCCTAGATTAGGATTATTGGCTCCAGTGGCATCTCAGTGGGCACCACAGCCAATATTATTTGGAAAAAGTACGCCCATTGCTTTTTAAGCAAATAAAAACCCAACTTTAAAACCACACATAAAAAACAAAAATAACCACACATAAAAAACAAAAAAATCTTTCCCTAATGATAGGGGAGCCCTGGGAAATAAGATTTTCTACAGCGCGGTAGATTAATATACCGGAGGATACCTGGTACCCGGTTAGGTACCACAACCAAATATAAGCTCCGTATACAGGGCCGATCATAAAAAACAAAAATATATCCATCAGAAATTGTCGAGCATGTCAGATTAAGATAGGGTTAGTTAATTACATGCTAACCAGTGTATATTTTACTAGTCTGACAGTTTAAGAGTAACGTAAAGAAAACAGAGAGCTACAAAACAAACGTCAGATTAGCATTTTTGAATGTGGCTATTTTTTAATTTAAAAAAAAAATTGAGGAATACCTAAAAATATATAACATACGATACTACCCGAACGATTTTCACAAGCCGAAATAAAAATAGCATTTTTTTAACATATTAAAAGTCTATCCGCTTCACCCACCGATGAAAAGCTAAACATTATATAACATTTTTTTTCTTATCATCTAAGCCTTGCAACCCAATTGGTCTCCATGACGCTCGAGTGAATCCTCATAGGCATTACTATAAATACTTAAACAGCCGTGTATTCAATAAAAATTCGTCATTTTCCATAGGTACTATAGTCAAAATTGCTTAATTTTGGATTTTCTGTTATATTGTTAATGGATACTTTTAAAAATACCCTAATTTTTTCTTTCTTGGAAACAAAGCCAGATATGCCAAAAATACAAGATACAAAAAATTGTTAGTTAAGTTTTAGTTAATTAAACGAAAAAATATTAAAACTTTAGAAAACGCTAGTGGCGTTCTTTTTTAAATAATATTAGCTGTGGTGCCTCCTGAGGTGTACCTAAAGTAAATAATCCTAATTTAGGTACAGCTTTACAAGCATCTTATTAAAAATCATAAATAAACCAAATTTTAAGCAAATTAATTAGAAGTTTTTAAAAACCTATAAATATAGTCTGAACATATGTTTATAGTTTTTTTTTATAAAATGACATAAGGATTCACACCCAGAAGTATTGTACCATAGTTAGGAAACACCCTGTATTTTACCCCTACTACTTCTACTACCGCGTTTTAGTCCAAAGAAATTAAACTAAGGTATACTTACGGTACTAATATTTTACACACGCAAACAAGCTACTACAAAGTGGTTACAAACATAAAGGTTGACAATCTACAACTACTTACGTGATTTTGATAATTTAGGATATTGTAGATTAATTTTTTATTTTTGAACAGTCCATAAATGGTTTAAAGCCTGTATGAGCTATACCAACATTTGTATCATGGCATCGGTGTTTTTTTATTATTTTAAATGTTAATTTTTTAATTAAAACTAAACGTGGTATCGTGCATGGAGGATGTAGAAGACGTTTTGGCGCCCCGAGGAAGATAGGAAACTCATTACTAAATTGAAAAGACATATTTTTTCTTGAGCTAGGCCTGGTGAGTAAAGATTCCTATAACCTGATGTCTTTCTGTTTTGCGTGCTGCACGAGGAGTTTTCCAATGGCGAAGAATGGTGTGGTGCACCGCGGGGGACGTCAGTACTGACAGAAACCGGCTATGCACAATACCAGTAGCAGTTCTTAGGAAGAAGACCAAAATTTATGCGTTTCATAGCTTTTAAATATTAATAAGATAGGAATTTTTGGGAGCTACTAAGCTTGACTATCCAGATTTTTCAAGAACGAAGTCCTAAAAACCTTATATTGCAAAATCGCACATATGACCGGAAGGGAGAGAGCTGGCTAGTTGACCAGAATCAAAAGCCATTAGTAAGCAATCACTTAATTAAAAATATTAAACGTTTTTCTATTAGGGTTTGTAATTTGGGACACCTTAAAAACTAAAAAGCTATTTATACATTCTAAAAGGTATGTGGTATTTTAAAAATTTCATTATTTACTGTAAAAATTCTTTATTTATATTTTAAATTATATAATATTAAAAAATGTGTGCATTGGTTTTGTTTACTTTAAATAGTAAATAATTTTTTTATTTAAAAGGCAAAATAAAAAACCTTAAAATACATGGCTTAAAAGTAATATTTTAACAAACATTTTAGTTTACTGGTTTTTGTTTTATACCTAATTCAATTTTATTAGCTTAATTTTTTCAATTCAATGTTTTTCTTGTTGTTTTAAACCTTGCAAATTTCAATTTTAATCTTGAAACACGCAAATATTTAAGGTTGTCAACTGCACCTACCTATACCAACTTTTCAGGCAAGGCAGTAAATATATGCTTTCAAAAGATCAAAAGCATGAAGCATCCACTTTAAAAGTACTTTTCTTGGCATGCGTCTAAATAAATAGGGTATGGATTATATAATGATATTTGTAGCAGAAATAAAATCAAGCAATGACATATTATTTTTATTTTGTCCCCAATTTACAAGAGTTACTAGTTTGTCAATATTTGTGCGGCACTAGTATTAAAATAACTAGAAAATAGAAATAATAGCGCAATAAAAAAATATGTTGCAACTTCTTAGCACTATTTCATATTAAATGTTCTTTATAATATTTTAGGTTTTAATTATTAAAGTAACAATTTTTTAATTAAAAGTAAATATGCTCGTTGTCATTAAGACCTTTAAGGTTTTTTTGTTCTGTAATGTTACATTGTTTTAAGCTTAACTTGTGACACTAGTAAAAAGATTTAAGGATACAAAAGAAACCTAAATTTTTGACGCTTTTCAAGTGGCCAAAATACGGCCAAAGTTTTGCTTAAAATGATCGTACTGAAATTTAAAAAAAAGCATTTTTAAGCTTGCAGTTTTTAGTTTTAAAATCTTATGATGAAAATATTTTTCAAGCAACATGTACCGCGCAATCCTAATGAATACCGAAAATAATTTTTGTTTGAAATTTTTCGGTTTTCTTTTTTGGTTTACGAACTTAAACACATTTTTTTTTTAACTTTATTACTATATGAATCGGATCACTCGTATCATTTAGCTTTTTTTAAGTTGGATACGGCCACTTTTCACTGAGATATTAAATTTTAAATAAATTTAAAATAAAAAAACATGGGCGACTTTTGTAGAGAATGTATTACAGATTTAAAAACTCTAATACTAACTGACTTAAAACTTATTTTCTTGTGCAATTAGCGGTTGCTTTAATATTGATGGTAAAACACAGGTAGAAGTGGTCGTAATGAACTTTTAACAAAAGCAAATTAAAACCAAATGAACATGTCATCCAATCCATATAGTGGTAAAGAAAAAACTTCGAAAAACATCTTTTCGGTAGGCATTCATTAGGATTGCGCGTACATGTTGTCTTAAGAAATCAATGCGACTTCATTACTAAAAACTTTAGGCTTTAAAAAGCTTTTTTCTTTAAATTTTATTACTACCATTTTTGAGCAAAATACAGCCTTCTGGAAAACCTCAAAAAACTTGATTGTTTTTTGTATGCTTTTATTTTTTCACTAGTGTATGTAAAAAGGGTAGGTTGTCTTAAAAGTAAAAAAATATATTATAATATACCTTAACAATGAATCAATTGCACTTCACCTAATGAGCAAAAGAATACTTTTTAAAGCAAAAAGCTCTTTTAAGTACCCCAATTTTAAATTTGTGTAATGATAGTAAAATAAAAACATTAAAATACTATTTTATATTAATATTTATATGACAAGAACCAAACCATAATTTTAAAATACAATTTTTTTCCATACACTTAGTGAGCATTGAAGTGTATGGAAATACACTTGTTGGGAATTCTTAATAGTTACTCGTACTTAGGTAATAAGTTCGGTCACATTTCGTTTTTTGTTTTAAATTGTATACAAGAAGCGTATTATTAGAGTTTGTTTAAACACTTTCTGTGAAAAATTGTAACCAATTGACAAACTGTGATACATACAAGCGCTTATAGGTTTATATATTTTTTATAATGTGACTGTCATAGAATATCAAATTGCAATAAGTTTTTGGTTATAAAGTTATAAGCTACATATCATACAATATTAAATTATTAAAAATCCGTCTAACATAATACGATTTAGTAAACAATATTGCATTAAAAATATATTTAAGTATATTGTTTTATATAGTAGCAGTTTAAAAGCGTCAAATTTTACATACATATTATTATAGAAGTAAAACAAATACAGGGTGACTCTAAAAGGTCTATACAAAATGCTAGCACTAATTCTTTGGATCAAAATATAATAATTTAACGTAATTTACTTTTGTCGAACAGTTGATCGTTTGCAAGATACAGGGTGTCAAATGTCTTATTTTATCTTAGTTATTTTTAAACATTTTATTTATTATAAGACATTTTTCCACAAAATCCAGCATTAAAAGGTTTTCCAGAGTGGATAATCAAAATATTATTAATAATATTATTATTATAGAGTTCAGACAGTAGGCGGTAGAACCGATGAACTGTCACTGTTCACGCGCCAACAAAGTATGTTAAAATCGCACGATACAATCACGATTCACAATTACATTGTTACAGTCATACTATACAGTCACTATTTACATATTACTTAGGTAATTTCCGTTCCATCGTTGTACGATTAGGTTCAGGAGAAAGTTCTTTCTGCATAGCCTGTGACTAAGCTCAGTGGTGAGCCTCAGAAAATTCCGCCGTAAATGAGGGTTGGTATTACGGAGAAAGAAGTCGATGTTGCAAGTGTAGTGTCCATGCATTATTTTGTATGTTTCTATCAAACATCCCCTGTTCTGCGCTCTTCCAATGTTGTGAGCTTAAGGGCTTTTAATCTCTCTTCATATGAAAACTGTCTCAATGTGAATGGTATCTTAGTAGCCCTTTTCTGGACCCGCTCCAGAAGATCGACATCCTTCACAAAATAAAGACACCACACCACAACTGCATGCTCCAGTATTGGTCGTATATACATTTTATAGACACACAACAATACCTCAAGGGACATATCTCTAAAACAGTGACGGGTGAGATAGACCATTCTGTTTGCCCTCTTTACTACAGTGTTTATGGTAATGTGCATTCTTTTGCTTAGGTTCAGAGTGTCATAACTTTGCTTAGGTTCAAAGTGTCATAACTTTTGGCTCCGGTATAATTTAATTTTAGTATAGTATTTTTACTCTTACATATTTTTGTACAAAAAAAGAAACCCATTAAATATTGCTGCAAGCAACCATTCTCAAGATATTTCAGGTTAAACATTTTACTCCATACCAAAGTTTGCCATGGCATATTTATTCACGCTTTATCTAGGCCACCTTGTAGTGTCCAACATATCTGTAGGAAATGCTACCATAAATTCCTTAGGCCAAATACATTGATCTAATGCAATTTACCTTTGTCAAACTGGTGTGCAAGATACAAGGTGTCAAATTTTCCACTTATTTTTTTACTTGGACACCCTGTATCTCGAAAACGATCATCTTTTTAACTAAGACAAATTGGGTCAAATAGTTGTATTTTGGTGTAAGTATATTTTAGTACTAATTTGTACAGACCTTTTAAAGAAACCCGAATGGCCTAAATAAGGCGTAAAAAATGTCAAGGATTTTTTTATGTGAAATAAAATGTTTAATCTAAAATATTTTAGAAACGGTTGCTAGTAGCAAAATTTATTAAGTATACCTTTTTTGTGCGAAAAATATGGGATAATAAAAACTATCTACTAGACTATAATATACCGAAACAAAAAAAAATATGACACTGAACTTAAAAGCAAAGGACTGCAGGTGGCTCCCTCTACATTTACCAACAAAAATATCAATAGCTCTCAATTTCTTACTTAAGAAGAAATAAAATTATTTAAAAATAACGAAAATAAAATATAAACTTTGACACCCTGTATCTCGCAAACGTATAACTTTTTGACTAAGATAAATTGCGCTAGACCATTGTATTTTGGTCCAAGGAGTCCATGGTAGCATTTTGTACAGACCTTTTAAAAACACCCTGTATAATAGCTAGTACCCTAAACTAAAATTATTATAAACAGAAAAACATTATTATACCGAAAGTAGGCAATAACAGAAAACAAGAGATCTGAACGACAGGATTATTCAAAAAGAGTTATTGTTAATAAGTACGGTACAACGCTAATGTAAATAAGTACAGTACAAACGTTTTAAATATAATAGTCTAAGATTCAAATAGGAAGCTACCTTCACCCATCTGTTTACCAGATAACAAGTCTTTTATGTTAAAGATAGTATTTAAACAAAAGTATTGCCATAGGGTTGCCTAAAAAATAGGTCAAGGCTATGACCAATTAAAAAAGTAAGTTTTAAATTTTTTAGTGACCCTGTATACCGTCAATTTTTATTTCTTTATTGTACTTGACGGTACTTATAGAGGGTAATTCAAAAATCGATTACGAAACTTAAGGGGTTGATTCTACTTGACAAAATAAGGGTAGAGCTTCATATAACTTTTTTTCAAAATCTCATTCGTTTTCGAGTTACAAAGCCAAAGTTTAATTTTTGTTTTGGTTTTTTTCGCCATATTGCTTTTAATTTTTTAACCAATTTAGTTTATATTTGGCACACAAAAAGCACTTTTTTAAAAACCACTAGAGGGCACTTAACCTAAAACTTAAATTTATTTATATCATAACTTTTATTTTGACAGATATCGCAAAGCTGGAGGCGCCATTTTATAGACAATCAAAAACTAAAAAATTAAGATATTTTTATTAAAGTCGATAAACCTTACCGTTTAGGCACCATTAGACATCAAAGTTTTCATCAATTTCAATAAAATTAGCTACATATATACAGGGTGTCCAGTAACTCAGCCGACAAACTTTAAGGGGCGATTCTACAACAGAAAATAAGAAAAAACTTTATATAAACATGTCCTAAACGTCTTAGTTTTTGAACTACGGTGTGTTAAATATTAAAAAAAAACCTTTTGTTTTTATTTTGTATATAACATTTGTTCATATGAAGTTTTTTCTTATTTTTTGTTGTAGAATCGTTTGGTTAAGTTTGTCGGTTGAGTTACTGGACACCTTGTATGTATGTAGGAAATTTGATTGAAATTGATACAAACTTTGATGTCTATTGGTGCCTAAACGGTTGGGTTTATCGACTTTAATAAATATAACCTTATTTATTAAGTTTTTGATTGTCCATAAAATAGCGGCCCCAGCTTTGCAATATCTGTCAAAATAAAAAAGTTATGATGTAAATAAATTTTAAGTTTTAGGTAAAGTGTCCTCTGGAGGGATTTAAAAAAGTACTTTTGTTTTAAAATTTTAGAATCTGCAAAAGCTCGATTTGTGTGCCAAATATGAACGGAATTGGTTAAAAAATAAATGCAATATGGTGAAAAAAACAAAATAAAAATTGAACTTTGACGGCTTGTAACTCGAAAACGAATGACATTTTGAAAAAAATTATATGAAGCTCTACCCTTATTTTGTCAAGTAGAATCACCCTCTTAAGTTTCGGGATCGATTTTTGAATTATCCTGTATACTAGTACATTTGGTTTCTTCTATTTTATAAATAAAGCTTTTTTAAATTTTTAAACTTAAAAAACAATTTTAGTTCATTCTGTATAATTTTAAAATATACATTTTAATAACTAGCATACGTAGGTATTTAGAAAATATAGGGGTTGCCATTATACAAGCTGTGTCAAAAATTTAAGGGTTATTTTTTTAAAATAAATATGATCTTGATTTATATGTATAGCATGCTAATACGAAAATCATCACCTGGCACATAAGCCGTGCACATCATCACCCGGTATAGTTTTGAAAGTTTAAAAAATAATAAAAACAAAAAAACTTAAAGCTATAAGCTTGAAATTTTTCTAGTATTTAGTTTACTCATAGAAGGGTTTGAAAAAAATTGACAGGCATTTTTGATTAGCAAAAGTACCTGTCAAGCGAACTGAAAGGTGTGGCTGATTTGGATGGCCATATTTTAAAAACTAATAGAGTTAGGGAGAGAAAACAGTTTTTGTTGTAAACAGACGGGTAAAGGTCGCCTCCTATTCGGATCTCGTACAATAAACATTATTTTGCAGAGAACAAAAATAGTTCCCAGCAAGTTTGCCCCGGAACATGTAATAAAACAGACAAATAGACTTACCAAATGCGATTCCCTAGTGGTGAACGTGATGGGATCGTGGGTTTCCCCAGTCGGACACTTGTAATCGAGTCGGCCTGCAACTTGGATCAGGTGGCTACCTGACCTGCCCAACTCCGAGCAAATTCAGTCGTAATGTGTCTGCGACAAATTCTACCTGAAAATGGATAATTTATTATTATTTTTAATTATTGATGTAAGATAAGAGAAAAAAGAATGTCACACTTTAATAAATGAAGGGTCGCGACGAATAACGATCAGAATCCAATATTTGCATGTTTTTATTTTAAGTAGAATATTGTTAATGTAGATATTAGGTATAAACCTAATGTCACAAAAATTCGGCCAATATGGACTGGACATCTTTTATTCCCGTCAGCGCGTGCAACATGAGCGTTCCTAATGTAGCACATTTTTAAGTTTTTTTTACGTAAACTACGCTTGTTGTAGCTTAAAGGAGTATAAAAGGAATCATGTTTAAAGAAAAAAATCTATTTTAACCTTAAAATTCCCTTTTATTTATTTATAGTAAATTTTTTAAACACCTTTTATAATTAGAGTTTAAAGAACAGTTTATTATTTATTTAGTAAAAATAATATTTAGAACAATTAACAAATTCGTTACCAATATTTCTCTTTCTTTAACTTTAAAAAACTACAATCAAGATGCAATAAAAACAAGCGATAATATGTTACTTTTCTTTATGTGTTTGTCAACAAATAAATACAATACACTCTTTTATATACTCTACCATAAAAACTTTATGTAATTTAATTTTAGCTCGAACTTGGCTTGGACACATCGAATAAAGTTCTCAGTATTTTACCAGACAGACAGAGCACCTGATCCGTTCCGACTGCTTTAAAATATCTTAATTTCAGTTCAGTTAGAATTTTATTTACTAAAAGAAAACCAAATGGGGTTTTGAGCTCTGTAGGTTTTTTAGTTTTACTAATGTTTAATTAATTAAATATTACTATTTTACCATACCCTTTTCTAACAGGACTTATTTACATACGTAACCAAAGTAAGTAGATTATACTTACAAGACAATTTATAATCTGTTTGTTAAAAATTTTGTTTATTATCCTCGGGTGTCAAGTTGTTTGATTTTGACCCATATTTTTTCCCTGTTCATTTAACGTTGTCCAAGCAATAAAAACTTTCTGTTTTTGCATTTCAAGCAGCCCTTTTTTAGATAACGCGGTAGTGCTTACTACGGATGTTATTTTAAAATAACTGCTTGCTAAAAGTGTCCACCCAGCTGAGTGATCGAACCTGGGACAAACACTTAGGACTTTCTTTTCTAAGTTAGCTTGTGTTTAAAAATATTTCCTATAAATTACTCTCGATGGAAATTTTGACCTTAAAACACCCAAATGTGCTTTTTTTCCTACTGTTTGTGTGTTTTAACATTTTTAAATTTTTCATCATTTAGGATCCTATGCACAATTTTCAAACAAAATTGGGCAAAAATGACCAGAGCCGATATTACTACTTAAAAAAGTTGCTCCTAAATATCACGAATTAGCATTAGATTTTAAAAGCAGTTTACCATTGCTTTTAACTTATGTTGGAAGCATGCACTGACAAACTTTTATCTTTTACAAAATAAAGAAGGTCTGCCGTTTTACGAGCTCTTGGACTAAAGGATCGCGCCACACATAACCGCACTGAGCCCGATTTCACGGTGGGGCAAATTAATTTCTCTCTAATAGTCTCGTTGTTTTATGTATGTTTATCTTTTTTGCCTAAATAAAACAGATTTTTCTACTTATCTATCTGTTCAGAATCAAGCAAAAATTAGGCAATCCGCCTAGCTCTACAGTTCAAGTTGGGCAACCCGTCTAGCTCTACAATTCAAGTTAAGCAACTCTTTCGCAATCGTAGGAGGAGCAAGTGAAAATTATTATTAATTTAATTCCATATTAAGCTGAATTATTTTAAAATGTATACAAATGGCTAAGTTGCGTTTATTAGACGAAAAAGTGTTTAGCTGTTTATGTTGGTAAATAGTAACGTAATTTTCATTGGTTAAAGTATTGCTCCTATATTAAGTGCAAAACTCTTAATTATTTGATGTTTTCTGTGTGTTCTACTAGGAAATATAAACTATATTCGGATTTCATTTTAATTGAAGGGTATGTTGGTAATTATTAGGGATTAAGACTTGCGGGATTTATAAAGCGCTGCTACCTTTAGATAAGCCGAAAGATATCACTAAAAGATGTTTCATATTTGATTTTGATGTAAACCGCATTTTTTTTGATTTTTGTTCCTTTCGCGTACTTTTCTAAAATTAAATGTTTTTGAAATATGAACCTTAAATATAATTTCTTACAGAACACTCCGCATCTTTCTAAGCCATGAAAATGTTTAATATCTTCTGGTTATTTTATATTTTAAAACCTTAAATTATTATTTTTATTCCTTACCACAGAAATCCGGTCAATTTAACCGGCGGAGCTTACCGATTGGTCAAGATCATCCTCTTTATTTACGCCTATTTGCGTCTATGTTCCTTTCTGAAACTTAGTTTTATGCTATTATCCAAGTCGTAAAAAGTGTATGTCCTTAAGCAAGCAAAATATTGTAAATATACAGAGTGTTTTCTAACTACGGTACAAAACTCCAGTGCTTTCTTAGGTATTTTTATAAATAAAAGTTCCTATAAACATTTGTCCGAACTTTCTTCAATCCTCAGATACAGGGCATTAAAGTCGGTATCTTTTAATTATCTTGGGAACCCTGGGAACCAACAAGTGCCTCTAGACAATATAAGTTAATTTTTGAGTATAATTAATGCAAAAATTAAGTGTAATTTTATCAAAGACTAGCTTTTAAGGAGGCATCGCAAAAAAATTAACGACCACCCTGCAGTTTCCGTGTAACCAAAATCATGTTGACCAGTGTAATTATTACTTAGAAATAAAGTTTTACAATTGTATTATTTTTTTGGAAAATATTTTTGCATTTGACAAATAACCAGCGCTAAATAATGTAAATTTATTACATCTGCGAACGTTTGTAAGGTTCATATAATATCAGAATTTTAAATCCTTTAAGCCCCTCACGTATCTGGTAATCATTTCTGCAAGCACGGACGATACATTTACCAAATCAGTTTAGAAAACAAGACAAGTTCCCAAAGCTTGGCTACAAAATTAAAATAAAGTGGAAAGTTTAAGATTTAATACTAACGTTAACAGGACGTGAAGATCTTTAAAAGCAGCAAAAAGAAGATATCACTAACGGCATATTTACCATAAGCCTGTATCCAGGGTCATCAAACTAAATGTCGGGTAAATTAAAGAAGTAGTTATATTTTTTCCGCTTATTAACACACTGTTAACAGAAAACAAATCGGATTTTCGATTTATAGCAAAAAATTGATTTTTATTATTCAATAATTTATATCACCAATTAAATTACGTATCAAAGAGCTCTAAAAAAGTCTGCATGTAATATATATCATTTTTTATCGGAAATATGGCAATTCTCTGGAATTTGATAGTAAATTGGGATTTTTAAAAATAACCACCCTGTTTATTGCATCATTTTTAAAATAGATATTTTAAAGAGCATTAAGAAAATACTACATTTAATATCTAAATCTTTTAGAGGTTTTAATTTATGACCATCTAAATCTGTACATTATATTAAATTTTATATCACAGCACTGTGGTCGATAAAATGGACATTATAAAATATCCATTATTATTTTAATTTGAATGATCATATTTAAAAAGAGAAATAAGAGAAAGACATATCAAATGTGATATTTTTTAAAAATATCTATTTAATTGTAATAAAATATACAGGGTGTTCTAGTAAAAAATTGCTAGTTTACTATCAAATTTCTGGAAAAAGCCATATTTTCGAAGTTATTAAAAATAAACTGGGACCCTGTTTAAAGCTCTTTGATTTTGATATATATTTTTTAAATAGTAATATAATATATAGAATGTTTTATTGAAAAAAGTATTTTTTGCAATAAATATAAAACGCGATGTTCAAATGTTTTTCTGTTGATAGTGCGTAAGGCTAGCCGCGTACCAGCAACTTTCTTGTTGACCAACATACAAGTTGCTCAACCAAAAGGTGACTAATAAATTTGTGTTTCGGAAACTTGTCTACTAGGGTGTTGCTTTTTAAACATAAATTTCATTGAGACAGCAGTAATTATTGCTTTATTTTGAAAAACAGAGAAAAGGAAAACCAAAAACGGTATTGGGTTTTAATCGCCTTCAAAATAGAACAAAATGCATTTTTATAGTTGCCGTGATTAAAAGGTTGGTAATGTGAGGTTCCACATAAAAACAAATAAGTTTCATTATCGTAATTTTTTAGTAGCCGAAAAAAGTTGCTAGAGTGCGGCAGGCCTTATTCAACGAAAGAATACTACCACTTCTCTAATTTAACCCACTTTGTATCTTTAATAACAAAGAAGTTAGTAATAGTGTCGACTTAAGTTTGATCACCCTGTATAGTACTATGTTTTGAAAAAAATGGCAACTCATGCATTTCCGTTACTAATTTTGACTTTATCATAGAATATATGCTAAAAATATATAGGTTTTTATGAAATTAAAATATAAATTAAAAAGCTCATTAAACGTTTTACTACCTATTTTTATAAAATACAAAAATAAAGGTTAAAATAAAAACAAGCACTTTTAATTTTAAGCCGCGTCCAGACTTGCAACAATTCACCGTGCCGCTCCACGCCGTATACCACGTCACATAGCGTGGACGTGAACGTTGACATATTTGACGTCGTTTCAAGGTCTTGGCAAATGATTCGCCAGTGATATAAAGCTTGACGTTTTTTTGGCGTCAAAGGAACGCTCAAACAGGTTGGTTAGTTGGGACGTATATTTGACGAATTGTTCCAAGTTTGAACGCGGCTTTAGGAAAAAGTTAGGCAATATAATTAACTTAAATTTGAATACTGCATTGACTTGTCCATTACTTTGTGATAGCACATTTTAAATTAAATTTTAATTTGCCTAATGAAAATCCATTTTACCGGATTTTTTTAAATTCTAGGGCTAAACTAAAATTGGGTTTAATATACAGGTTTAGCTATGTAAAATGGTAAACACGGTGGTACCTAAATAATGGGCCAAAATTTACCTAGAGAATTGGAATTTATAAATTGCGATCAAGCTAAACTTACCTCGAAACAAAACTTGACATCAGATAATTGTGGCACAGTGAAATAAGGCCAGGCACTAATAATACCGGCCTTATTTTGACATCTGAGCTTGCGCAGATGCATGGTAGGATAAGGACTCCCTTAATAAGTATAGTGCCTGGCTTTATTTATGTCGGCTTTAGGTCGTGCCTTATTTTGGTCTTATTTTAACTTCAGAACTGTTCGTCTAACCAAACGGCTGCCGACCACAAAATCAAAATTTTTTAGAAGTAAAAATACTTATAACCTTGCTTTTTCAAATATATTTCTGTAATTGTGTTAAACAAAACTCTAAAACACAAAACAATAAAGAAAAAACTATTAAAATTTGTTTCCTCTTTTTTTAGGTTAATGATACTGTCAAAATGATTTGCAATAACTCTAAATTATGGGTACAAGAACTATTTATATAAGGCCGGTATTAATAATTCTCGACCCTAAGAACTCAACTTGCAATAATTCTCTATTAACTAAAATGCGTGTGTCAAAGTTTAAAAAATATTTTTAAATTATTTCGATAATCTAAATACTTTTTGAATATTTTAATAAAATTCGAAATCTAGAAGTTATCTGATATGATGTATACATATCTGATGTTAATTTTCAGGTGTTAACTAGAGGGCGCTACCTCTACTATTCTAGTAAATTAAAAAACGTTTTTATGCTTGCTTCACAAAAAAGATATACTTTGTGCAAACAGCTTTGGGTAACCGTTTTTTAATATTCGCATTACGTTATTTAGAGCAAAAAACAAACAAAAGCTTTTTATATTTAGTAACATAGAGTGTGTTATTGTTAGGATATTATGTGTTACAAGAGAACAAATGGACCAAAAACTTTGAAATAGTTAAACGTCTTGTTGGAAAAACTGGTCGCACAGTCCAAAACTATAAATACAAAATTTTACTCCGACTGTTAATATACTTTAACTATAACTATAAATATGAAGAATGACCAAAAGTAAAGTACCTTTATTTTTTTAAATAGGACAAAATTGTATAGAAAGGTAAATGTTGTAGAGACTTGATGAGATATTTTTGTCAATTTTTTATGCGTTAACAGTTTTAAAATTTTTTGGCTTGGGTCAGCAAATATATAATTCTAATTATAGAAAGTCTTGCGCGAAGTTCGAGGCAGGCAGTTGAACCGTATAAGGATACATACTTGTGGCACCACGAGTTTCTCTGTTGGAAACCGTAAGTGAAGACACTATACTGGACAATTATTTAGAACAGAAGCCAATGAGGTACCTATAAAAAAGCTATAAATTCCCCACAATCCAACTATAGGCGAGAGAAGAAAGCCTCTCTGTAAGTAAAGGACTATTATTAAGGCGAACAGCTCTTCTTTAATGCTAAGAGTTCTGGGGGATGCCTACAAAATTGTATGACTTACGGGAGGGTCAAGGGTTGAATTGGCAGCAAATTGTTCTGCCTTTCCTTAAGCGGTAGAAATATTTTCGTCTTCCAAAGTAAGTGGTGTACTCTTTGTTCGACCTTCGAACAGTGCGGACGACGCGTAGAAAATTACATAATTTTTTCCGGTTTGGCGGTTGGAGGAGCTGTAGGGGCGTTTTTACTTTAGGAATCGAGTAAAGATTCACGCTGAATTGACGGCATTTTTCTTCTAGAACTTAGTGCTGTGAGCGAAGATTTATAAGCTGATGGTATTCTGTTTGGTAGTGAACACGAAGTATTTCTCTAATGGCGGAAATAAGATTGGCGTGCCATGGGAACTGGGTTAATTTATGCATTGCATGGATTAATACAATCATTATTTATTTATTTTTTGGAGTTTCTGGGAGCTACGTGCTCGATTATCCAGATTTTTCGCCGAAGAAGCCCTGGAAAGCATAGTCCGGAGGGGGATCTAAAGGGACCAGAGCCAAAAACAAAAAAAAAATAGAAAAGAATAAAGTAGGTGGTGAAAAAAAACTGGTACAAAAATTCCTAAGTATGTTTTTGGCAAAGGACAAGAAATATTTACTGGGATTTGGGCAAGAAAGAACTTTGTTTTTATGCGATTATTAAGAAAATCTTTGGCTTCTGAAATTGTTTGATTGTTTTGGCTTTTACGCCAGCTTGTTTTTTGGAATAGGAGTATAGCTTTATCACAAGATTTAGAAAATAAAAGTTTGTTATTTAAGGGTTTTGGTGTTCTTAATGATGTATGGAATATAGAATTAAAGCCCAACTGAAGTGATTTACTTTGGGATGTGCAAAGTAAGATATACTACTGTCTTCGTTTAAGCGACCTAGGAAAGCAGTAACAGATGCTTGATAGAGTTCGGTATTAAAGTTAAACAAGAGATCTAGGGGATTTGAACAATAATAAGGGACTCTAGGATAGTAGGTGGGTTTCATAATAGGGTTGCTAAGAGGGCTACTTAAGGCAACAGTTTCGGCTGCTCTGCTTTAAGAATTAGTTTTTAAAGAGCCTAGCCACTGCTTATTGTGAACATTAAAGTCGCCAAGCACGATTACTTTGGCCAATAAAAACTGAGAAATTTACTAATGATCCTTTCTTGAAAGGAAGTCAGAGAATTTGACATAAAAATTATTTGTTAATTATTATAATATTTAATAAAATTTATATTTTTAAAACAACTGCTAATTTATTTTTTTTTAAACTAAAATGTTTTATTACAAAAAAGAACTTAAATACTTATTAACCAAGGATTAAAACATTATTTATTTTAAACTAACTTTTTAACTCTATCAGATTTATTGTAACTATTAAGTGTGTGTTAAATATGTTACCTAATATTATCTTTGTATAATTAAATTAAATTTGCTGCATTTCTAAGCCATTTGCTAATTGCAAATCTCTCAACTAAACCCACGTAGTTGTGAAAATATTTGCTTATATGAAGCTTCCCACTCTAAAATCGTATAGAGATTGGCTAACGGGAATTAAGAGATCTAGGTTTTATAAAGAGCGTATTAATTAAAACGTTTTATTAAAACTATGATAAAAAAATATTGCCAGATTAAAGTTTTTTAATTTATTACTTTAGGTTTTTAGTTAAATTTATTATTATTTTTTTAATGTCGGTAAGTACATTTTTTTTTATGTTTTTCATTATATTTTTGCATTTTTATGTAGCGTATCAAAGGCATACCCATAAAACGGCCGATTTTTCGTTATAGGTCAACTAGTTTGTTTTAAATGAAGCACCCTGAATATTTTTCCTATTATTAGAATGTTTTCTTTTATAAAATAATGTACCATAAGCTACATATATAGACCGGAACTGAAATAGAAACAGATATATTGACTACCTAAAGATTAAATGCACAGCAAATAAGAGTGTGGAGTAGTTTTATTTCTTACAAACTGAGCATTTAAGTTTTTAAAACTTTATATGTTATAAATAACTAAAATATTATTTAACTGATTTAGCTGTAATTTGAAAAAGTTCCTTTAAGTAATAAGGAGCCTATTTATCCCTAATTATATTTAAATTATTGGGTTTAGTAGGCACCACAGCCATTATTATTAAAAAGAAAAACAAGTGCGCTAAGTCGCATTCTTTTTTTTTTTCAATTAAACAATTCAAAGCACAAAGAAACTTTAACCCACTGTAAATCACTTTAAAAAGTATCTAAGGGCAAACAAATAAATAAACCAGAAATTAAAAATAAAAAACATAATTTTGACCAATAGTCATGTTGTTTATCGAAAGGCGATCATATTGCTTATTTATTTAAAAAAAAGTGTTTTTATTTTTATTCTTTATTTTTATTTATTGCTGTCTTAATACTTTTTAAAAGTGAGTTAAAGA
Organism: Listronotus bonariensis; assembly: GCA_014170235.1. Lineage (NCBI taxonomy): Eukaryota > Metazoa > Arthropoda > Insecta > Coleoptera > Curculionidae > Listronotus > Listronotus bonariensis. Next base: position 59,616 of record JACEGR010002822.1, read on the forward strand.
GAATTTAATATTATTAAAAAAAAAAAACAGATAGAAAAAGAAGAAGATGCTAAAAAGTTGTATTTTTATTACTTACTTGAAGGAAAAAAAATCGTAAAAAAAAGTGGTGAAATTTTTCTGAATATATTAACTTGCTGCCAATGGACCCAATAGTTTTTAACTAAGCTAAAAGTTAATATAAAACCTATAATATTAAACAACAGAACCAAATTAAAACTAAATCAGTTTAAGGATATGTATAATTATATAATACTTATAAAAAGCCGGCTTTTTAACTCTTAGCCATTGTAAAAAATGCAAGAAATCACTTTTTAAAGTTTCGTACCGAAGTAAGTTTACATTCTTTATACAGTGTGTTCAAAATTGGTAGGAGTATTGGGATATTGGAAACTATACGAGTCAGAAGATTATTAAATGGGGAAAGTTGTGGGCCATTCAGTGGGTAATCTAATGCCGTTTTGATGACGGTAGTATCTTGTTTTCTTTTGAAGTTATTTCAAAAAAACTAATAATGTGCATTTTGTAAAAAGTGCTGTAGTTTTTTATTTTAAATAATTTTGGAAATCCGTAAAAACATTGTACGGGCAACTTTTAGAGAAATGCATTTCTGTATTCAGAGTTGGCCATGACTGCGGAAGCCTTTAGCTCTAGAAACAATTGCCATTTAATTTCCAATTAGGGCCTATGTTGGGAAAGGTAATACAAGTCTGTTTCTAACTTTCATAAATTTTTGTACCCAAACAAAAATGAATATTTACCTTGTGTGCATCGGCACATTAAAATATGTGTTAATTATATCAAGCTGTTACCTTTTTAACAGAAATAGGTTTATGTGCTCAAAAACATTTTAAGGTAAAAATTTAATTGTATATGGGAGTTTAATTAAAGCCATGGAAAATATTAGTTTTAAAAAAATAATGTGAATTGTAATACGAACCAATATTCAAAAATATTTTGCAGATTGTAAGGTAACCTGATTTTTATCATACATGAGCTGACATCAAAGAGTTAAACTTTTTTGAAATAATGTTTTTAAAGTTTAATAATTATTAAATAAAAAATAACAAAAAAACATGCTTTAGTTTCAAATAGTAGATTGACAATATCTACACTTATTACCAATCTACTATTTTAAATTAAAGCATGTTTTTGTTACCTTTTTATCACGAGACTATTATGTAAGTAAAAATGTGGTTTTTCAACTTACTATATTTGTGCCAATTAAAAAACAATATGAATTTGGTTTTTTACATCATATGTTATGGGTTATAAAATAAAAAAAAAATGTTTTTAAGAACATACAACCATTTCTAACCGAAAGTTACAGCTCGATATATTTAACACATATTTTAATGTGCCGATGCACACAAGGTAAATATCCATCTTTGTTTGGTAACATAAATTTATAAAAGTTAGAAATAAACTTCTATTACCCTCCCCAACATAGGCCCTTATTGGAAATTGAATGGCAATTGTTTCTAGAGCTAATGGCTTCCGCAGTCATGGCCAACTCGGACAAAAATTAATTTTGACGATTTTGGAAATAAAAATCAAAAATACCTATAAAGTGTTATACATAATATAAAAGGGAAATGGCGTTCCTTAAAAATATGCAAAAAAAACAGAATGGCCGCCATAAGAAAAACGAATGTTGATAATGGTATCTTAGAATTGAAACAACAATATATGGCCGTCATCAAAACAGCATTAAATTTACCATTGAAAGTCTCACAACTTTCCCATTTAACGATCTTTTTATCTCTTATAGGCTTAGTGGGGAGGGGCTGTCCACAAGGAGGCGTTCTATCGCCATTATATTGGGCAGTCCTGGTAGATGAACTTCTCGACAAATTGACTGGTGAAAGGTACAACTGCCTGGGTTATGCTGATGACCTCGTCATTGTAGTCAATGGGGTCACCTAGAGCACATATCAGGCAGAATGCAGAACGCCGTAGACATCGTTGACAAATGGTGCAAACAGGAGGGACTCTCAGTCAACCCTCATAAAACAATAACAGTCCCTTTCACAAAAAGAAGAGCGCTTGAAGGACTAAGACCTTCCAGGCTCAACGAATTGGAAATCCCCTTTTCAAGAGGTTAAATATCTAGGAGTCATCTTTGACCAAAAAACTAACCTGGGGGCCACACTTAAGCAAAGTCACACATAAGGCAAGAACTACCCTGGGTAGATGCCGAAGACTTTGCGGAAAGAATTTGGGACTCAGTCCGAAGATGAACCTATGGTTATACAAAATGGTCGTCAGACCAATAATAACCTACGGGTCAATTGCCTGGGGTGCAAAGACGCTACAAAGACGGCAATAAGGCAATTACAAAGTATACAGAGACTCCCTTGTCTATGTATTACGGGGGCCATGAAATCAACCCCTACTGCAGCACTGGAAGTGCTGCTCCAATCTACGCCACTTCACATCTACATACAGGGGTGGAAGTGAAAGCGGTACAATACCGTCTCAAACAAGGCCAGAGTCCTATCATAAGACAGGAAAGGGCCATACAATGAAGATTCAAGGAGGACCAAGAAGTCAACTCAGTGTGTGAGATGCCTTCAGACAAAATGGTACCAAGCTACTGGCTAAACAAAGGTTTTAAACTTTAATACCAGACAGAAAGGACTGGGTGGCAGGGCCTCCCATTAAAGCCGACCTAATCTGGTATACAGACGGCTCCAAAACAGACCAAGGAGTTGGAGCAGGTATATATGGGGACAAACCAAGGACGAAAATAAACTTGGGTCTCGGACAACACCCTACTGTGTTCCAGGCCGAAATTGTAGCCATAGAACAATGTGCTAGGGAAATCATCAGAAGGAGCTATGAGGATAAAACCATAGTAATCTATTCGGACAGCCAGGCAGCCATCAGGGCACTCAGTTCATGCAAAATCAGCTCCAAGCTGGTGCGGGACTGCGTAATTGCCCTGGAAGAGGTGGAGTGCGTCCAACAAGCTAACCATTGCCTGGGTACCAGGACACGAAGGCCACGAAGGCAATGAAGAAGCTGATAAATTGGCAAAGGAGGGGGCTGGCAGGACAATGGTAGGTCCCGAGCCCTACTGTGGCATTCCATCATGCCAGGTAAGGTCATCCATTAGATCATGGATTATGAGGGAATCACAAGACTGGTGGATGAGAACACCAGGACAGCGTCAGGCGAAAGTGTTCATCAAGGCTTACTCGCCAGAATTTACAAAAGACCTTCTGAATTATAACCGGAAGGCAGTAAGAATAATAGTGGGTCAACTGACAGGTCATTGCAGACTGAATAAACACCTGGAAACTATGGGCTTGGCAGAAGAAAACCTATGTAGGTTCTGTCAGGAGGAGGAAGAAACCGCAGAACACGTATGGTGCTACTGCGAAGCCCTTTGTCGTCTGCGGTTTGCAAGGCTGGGTGAAGAAAAACCTAAAGCGGCAAAATATACCAAGGGGCCAGTTTCAAGCTTGTGGAGTCTGATTAAACAGACCGGCTTGGATAGCGTGCTCTAACCTATGGACGGAGGACACACAATAAACCTGAGTAGGTTGCAGTGCTAGAGGATATGCAATCCACCTCCTAATCTAATCTAATCTAATCTAATCTCTTATAGTTTCCAATATCCCAATACATTTCCTACCAATTTTGAACACACTGTAGATCCTTTTAGAAGTTAACATTAGAAAAACGCAATAATTTTTGAAAACGTAAAGTAGCAATAAAAGTAGTAGCTCATTGTTTAGCGATTTATTATTAAAAATAATGTAAAGTTGGCGTTGTTCTTAAAATACTCTTCTTTTTAATTTTACAGAGAAGGCCAACTAAACCATAAGTTATTTAATATAATCCGAGCATATTTTACGAATCTAATCTCTTATAGTTTCCAATATCCCAATACATTTCCTACCAATTTTGAACACACTGTAGATCCTTTTAGAAGTTAACATTAGAAAAACGCAATAATTTTGAAAACGTAATAGTAGCAATAAAGTAGTAGCTCATTGTTTAGCGATTTATTATTAAAAATAATGTAAAGTTGGCGTTGTTCTTAAAATACTCTTCTTTTTTTAATTTAACAGAGATGGCCAACTAAACCATAAGTTATTTAATATAAACCGAGCATATTTTACAAACATCTACAAACTTGAATCTTAAACAATTTTATAAGTTTTAATTATCTCTAAGGTAAACTAAGTTTTGTTCTCTAACATAGTTCAGAAATGTTATATAAGTTTCAATGCAAGCGTTGCTAGATTTTTGTTATCAAATTAATGAGAGTACTTTGTAATATTTCAAAATTTTCGCTAAGATATTAAATGCTTTGTGTAAAAGTTTAAGTATATACTAAAGTTAGGTAAGATAGTTTTTTTAAGGAATGCTCTTGAAGAAAGGAAAGTTGATACACTTTATAAAAGCACAATGGTTACTTGCTTTACTTTTTATTACAATAGTGATGATTGGCAAAAAACATTTTTCTATGTAAAAATAAATTAAATATATTTGCGTTTCAACAGTTGCACTTGAAGCATATTTTCATACCCGGAGAACCTGGGTCAGGAAGGTCAGCGACTGCCTCCAGCTTTTTATTTACTAAGTTAAGGAGTATCGGCGTTTAACCTGATAATTTTGAAAAAATAGTTAAAAACTTTTTATATCATAAGTCAAATCTCTCTTTAATGCGGCAATATGGTTATTTTGCAGTCCTTTTTGATTATAGAAGTTATCCCATATTTCAAGCATAGTTCATTTCTAGTAGTTTTATGTTAAGACTTTTCTTCCCAATTTGCTTTTAAGGTCATTGAGTGCCCACAAATCGTTAGATTTTTAAAATAATATTTTAGAAACATAAACAAATAAGTACATAAATTTAAATTAAAAATAAAACATAACTTCATCAACATAACTTAAATTTAGTACATAGGTGTCACCTAAATATACATTATTTTATGGATTTGATTGTTTCTTGTTACTTCCGGTTAAACTGCAAATGACATCAACTTTTCTTTTTAAAATGGGAGACATGGTATATATCTCTTTATTTGCATAAAAGTATCATTTTGGGTTTAATGACACTTCATTTCCTACTCTTTATTGTATAACCTCTAAATCTTTTTAATTTTTATTCTAGATTCCATGACTGTAATAAAACGGTACAGAATACATGGTTACTACTTGATTCAAAACTTACAATTTTACCGCATTAACAGCATTTATAAATTAACTGTCATAGTACTTAGACTGACATATCCTAAACAAGTACATAAAAATATAGCGGGTGTCAAATTTAATATAGAAAAGTAAGGGTCGTTTCTGGCTAAACTGGAAGTAATAAAAAGAAAAAAATTCATAAAATTATGCACATTTAGGTTATATGCCTACATACCAAATATTAATTTATTAATTTAAAATATTAAAAAGATTTGGCTAAAGACACCAGGTATTAAGGGTACATTTTGTTGAAAAACTATTGAACCGATTTAAAAAAGTCCAATTCGCCGAGGAGAAAACTTAAAACCGTTTAAGATGAGATGTCGCTTATTCCTTTTTCCCATTTAAAGTTCTTATTTTTTGTATTGGTCAGAAAAGTTAATAAGCCTGTAAGAAAATAAACATATTAGGATGCCCACAAAATTATCACGATTTTAAAACTTCGGTCGAATATATGGTTGAATAGCATGCAAATTTCGGATGTTTACATTCTATGTGGCACATCCGGTTTAAATGGATTTGCCACATTAAATTTGCTATTTTAAATGGAACATCCTATACAAGCTGTTACAAATTTGAGGGCCATCGTCAGGATCTCTGAAACGGTAAGAGATGCAGGGCTAGTTAAAATAAGGCAAAATTGCGCAAAAATTGAGAAAATATCTTCTAATAGGTACCCAAGTAACATCTATAAAATTCAGCTTTTACAAAATAACGAAACTTGGGTTTAAATTTGTCAACCTCTGGTACCTGATACCTGCCAAAACCACTATGAGTCAATCTTCATATGCATACCATATCATCTACCTATGTTGAGAGCATGCACCGACAAACTTCAGCTTTTACAAATTAACGAAAGTCTGCCGCTCACGGGCTCTTATTCTTATAGAACATGGTAAATAAATCATAATTGGACAAAAATTACCTCTTTTTCTGAGTACGGAATAACTTAATTTTAAACAAGTTTATTTTAACCCACGCAACATTACTGTAGAATACGCCATTATTATTTAACATAACATCTTTGGATAATATTTAAAAGATATCCCAATGTTAGCTAAACTAGTTTCCTAAGCTATACAATTAAGCTTACCTTTCTCATTCATCCGACGAAATTGTTGTGCACTCTTGCTCCAGAAAATTTAAAACCATTTTAGATGGGATGTAACTTATTCCTTTTTTCATTTAAACTTTTTAATGTTTGTATTGGTGGGGAAAAATAATAAGTTTCTAAGAAAATGCACATATTGAGTGCCCACGAAATTACTAGCAAGCCTGTAATTTTCTTTAGAAGTGTTACAGAATTTTGAAATTTCGGTCGAATAATATGGTTGGATAGGTTTCAGATTTCTAATGTTTCAGTTTTTATGTGGCATATCCGGTTTAAATGGAAGTGCTTTTAACTTTGCTATTTTAAATTGAGCACCCTATACAAGCTGTTACAAAGTCAAGGGCCACCATTAGGATTTCTGAAACGGTAAGAGATGTAGGGTTGGTTAAATTAATTTTAGGAAATATCTTCTAATAGATATCCAAGTAAGATCTATAAAATTCAGATTTTACAAAATAACGAAAATTAGGTTTTAATTCATTAACCCTTGGTACCTGGTACCTGCCAAAACCACTATGAGTCAAACTTTATAGCGTACCACACCTTCTACCTATATTGAGAGCATGTACCGACAAAATTCAAAATTTTACAAATTAACAATAGTTTGCCGCTCACGGGCTCTTACTCTAATAGAACATGGTAAATAAAATATAGTTGGATAAAAATTACTTTTTGTTCTGGGTACGGAATAACTGAATTTTAAACAGGTTTGTTTTAACCCATGCGACATTACTGTAAAATACACCATTAATATTTAACATAACATCTCTGGATAACATTTAAAAGATATACCAATGTTAGCCAAACTATTTTCCTAAAGTAAACAATTCAGCTTACCTTCCTCATGCATCCGACAAAATTGTTGTGCACTCTCGCTCCAGGAAGAGCTCTGGTATTTATGCTGCCTCCTACATAAACTCTGCTAGATGAAAGCATCGTAAATTTTCCGGCAATATGCGAATGGTCTGCATAGACGCCGTCCACAACTGCTGACAACTAGAATGTAGAAAAATGGCATTTAATTTAAACTTTTGTGCAATAATTAATTAATTACTTATTAAAATAATAAATTTTCATATGCCTTGGTGCAATTAGTCAGTGAGGGGGAGGGTTGGTTGGTCCTCCTTAACGGTGATTTTATGCTTATAATTTAGGTTTGTATTAACCAGTTTTTCTATGTAGGTCAAAAAAGTTTTTAATTTAAACGATATATTGCCCTTTTATGGTTTGCTACTTAATGGGATTGTTGTCTTACTTTTTTTTTCGTGTTATTATTGATTTATTGTCTTTTGGCGAGAATGTAAATATGTATCATAAATTACACAGCCCCACAAAAAATAAAAGTTGGTGGTCCGAAAAAATAGACCGCTAAATCCAAATCTGGGGTCGTTTTAACCCTATCAGGTCAGGGCCAAGGTCTTTTTAAGGTCAATCACAGCCCAACAAGCAAAAAAATTTAAAGTTTTGATAGATCAGACCATGGTAGCTTTTTGTTTTTGGGGTCGCTAAATTCGAATCTGGGGTGGGTTTGACCACAACAAGTTAGGGTCAAGGTCTTTTCAAGGTCAGATCATCAAAATTTATCAAAAAGGGACCACAATCGTGATATTTTTATGTATTTGAAATTGTTGAATCCGGGGTCAGTTTGATCCCATCAGGTCATGGTCAGGGTCATGTCAAGATCAAACCATTAAATTTTATTGAAAATAGACCAAAATCATGGTATATTTATGTTTTCGGGGTCGTAGGTTAAGATCAAGGTCATATCAAGGTAAAATTAGTAGAAGTTATGGTAAATGCCAACATGTACCAACAGTATGATATCTTGAGGTTTTTTGGCTCGCTTGATCCGAATTCGTAGTCAAATTGACCCTCCCGGTTTCCGAATAAGCTACCCCAAAAACATAAAGGTACCACGTTTGTGGTCTATTTTCAATGAATTTTCATAATTTGACCTTGAAATGACCTTGACCATGACCTGATGTGGTCAAACTGACTTCGTATTTGGATTCAGCGACCCCAAAAACCTAAAGATACCACGTTTGTGGTCTATTTTCAATGAATTTTGATAATTTGACCTTGAAATAATTTTGATTATGACCTGATGGGGTCGAACCGACACCATTTTCGGATTCAACGACCCCAAAAACATAAAGAAATGATGGATTTAAAGAAGACAGCAAAAATTGAAAAATTCATTAATTACTTATAGCCTGGTAAACATGTTCCTTTTTAATAAAATTTTTGTATATTCTCCAAAAATTACGATTAAGGTGTCACTTGATCCGGTATAGTGTATAGAAAGTTTAAGGAAAAGTCCCGAAAGGGGCTGATAAAAATTGCAAAAGTTATAAACAATATATTTAAAAAAAAGTAAGGTTTTTTAATATCTCAAAAACTATAAAAGATATTTAAAATTTTAAATAAGATTTAACAAGAGGAAGAAATTTCCCTTAAAATAGCATAACCTCCCGGAACTGTATCGTGAATATTTATAATTTTTACAGAGCCCCAAAAATAGCACTAAAAGCGGACAGTCTGACTTTTGCGTGAGGCCCGTCCCTCGGACACGGCAACAAAAAATAATTTTGTCATATAAAATATAAAAATTTAAGAATACAAAAATTTTTGGACAATTAGGATACAAAAATAAATAATTATCTGCCAGTCAAAAAATGTTATCCTCATTTTTCCATTAGTTATCCATTAGTAAATTAACAACTTTATTTTAATTGTATGTTAACATAAAAAGCCCGATTACTATTAAACTACAACCTTGAGATTTCTTTCACGTTGTTCGGTTATTCTTAAGAGGTATAGAAATAGATTCACGTGGAAAATATTTAAAAATGTTAATTTTCTACTTTTTTATTAACAATCAAAGACTGTAAAAAATTACAAATTTGTGTAGTTGTTGTCCGAATTGCTTTATTTGGTTTTTAATTTATTATAATGGTTGGGGAGCCCAGGAGGATTTCTAAAGTTACTACAATGCGTCATACCGGAGGATACCTTATACCCGATTAAATACCTATACCAAATATGAGCCCCGTATACAGGGGCGATCGTAAAAACAAAAATATATTTATCAGAAATTGTCGTGCGCGTCAGATTAAGTAGAGGTAATTTAATTCCATGCTAAAGAGTGTATATTTCACTAATCTGACAATTTGAGAGTGACGTAAAGAAAGCGGAGAGCTACAAAGTTGTACAAAAAACACGTCATTTTGACATGTTTGAGCGTAGTTATTTTTTTTTATTTTAAAGAAAATAATTCAAGGATACCGAAAAATATATAATAAATTCAATACGATTTGGACGACTTCCACGAGCCGAAATAATAAAAATATTTTATTGTCATACTGACAAGTCTATAGCCGCTTAATGCCCCGATAAAAAGGTATACATTATATAACATTTTTTCTTGCAAATTTAGCATCTTGGGCTCCCCTACTATAACGACTGACTATAATAAGCCCCAGCACCTAGGATTAGCCTTGCTTATTGCCCGGTAATGAAAGTGTTAAGCTTGGTAAAACTGTTTAAAAATTATTACTTACTCTTAATTTTTTTGCGTTATATTTAATTTTACCCCAAAGTTCCCTATTACTTATTAATTAAATTTTGTTTCTGTTACCGGTAAAATTAAATAGACCATTTTAATTATCTTAAAAATATTATTAATTCCACAGATTATAAAAATAATTCCCTGTTAACCTTCTTAATTAAAAATAAAAATCTTACCTAGCACGAAGTAAGTTTAAATAAATGCCAAATATAAAGCCTAAATACAAAAGTGTCAGCAGTCTGAAAAGGCAATTGTGAATATATTTTGTAGAATTAAAATTAATACTTGGGGCAACAGTAAGAAGCTTTAAAGGTATAATTGACATAATAGGATTTCTCTGAAACTCCCAACTTTCGATTTAGTTTTTTAAATTACACGGAAAGCTAATGTAGACATTTCAGACTAAAACATGTTTAAAACTTATTTTACAGGCCAAAAAATTGTGTCATTGAAAAATCTTCTTATAATTTATTTTTAAGATTATTTTTGTTTTAATTTAAACAACTTAGACAATGTACAGGGTGTCCCAGTTTGGTTCAAAAAATCTTTAGTAACATTAAAAAGTTATAAATAATAATTTCAAAAATTGTCCAACTCACTTGCGAAAAAGTTTACTTTTTCGCACGTATTTTAGTTCTAAAAGTTTAACTTGGTAGTACAAATATTTAAAGCTAAATATTAGCAAGTCGCAATAAAGGCTGTTCATGCACTTTATGTTTAAAAGAAATTTTAAGTTTGGACAAAATAACTTAATAGGTGGAAGAAACACATTTCTCAGACACCAATATTTCCACAACGATAAAACTTATTTAATCCGCTAGTAGCCGTTAAAATGCCACAAATTGTACATTTAACCACCAATAAATATAAGTACAAATAGGGTAATAAGCAGCATTGTGTTTAAATAAGGAAAAATAATAAAATTTGATTTTTATGTTTTTCTTACGCTCAGAAAAGTTGCAGTTTTAGCACTAGTTAGGAAATTTACTATACTACGAGCATAACCTTTTTTAAAACCGCAGAACATATTATTCTCATTTTAACTACGATTAAAAAGTGGGGTTTTATGAATTTTAAAAACTTTTATAAAAGTATATTTATATAGCTGGTAAAAAAGCTGGTAAAAAACATCAAAACCTAATTCACATTTCAAGTATAGAGACCGCTCGCGTGTTATAAAAATATAGCTAAAGGCATTTTTAAAGGATTAATATCAACTTTTAAATAACTGAGGTTTTAAAAGAGCTTGAAATTTTACTGCCAACATTTTATTATATAATTTATTTTTAAATACATACATTAAACGCAAATCATTTTATTTAAAGTTATATGTTTATTTGTTTTTCTTTATGTTTAAAGTATTTTAAATGGTTTAAGTTGTAATAAACTTTAGTAAATAGACATTATGTGACAACATACAGTGCAAATTGTATTAAAAAAATATATTTAAAAAGGTTTTACCGTATTAAATTAAATTGCTTTTACCTGTATTTTTGTTGAAATCGAATACTGTTATAAATTTTTAAAATTAAAACGTAATTTTAAGTTTAATTTATTTGGAAAAAAAACATGTTTTATTTTTCTAGTATATTTGTGAATTTTTAGGTTTATATATTGTTTATTTAAAACCAGTTAATTTAAAAAGTAAAATTATTAATGGTATTGCACTTTAATGCAAACAATGTTTTTTTAAAGAAACAAAATTCCATATTTAAGAGTAACTAAACATCTGTTAATAATAAATTGAAATTGCCAAACATACCGATTTTTTAGGTTTTAAACCATGCAGAACTTTTTATACAGGGTGTCTCTAAAGGTCTGTACAAAAGCTACCACACATTTTTGGGCCAAAATACAACGATCTAACGCAATTTACCCTAATCCAAAAGTTGACCGTTTGGGAGATACAGGGTGTCGAAGTTTAAATTTTATTTCGGTTATTTTTAAATATTTTTTTTCGAAATTTACCATTTATTCCTTAAATTTGGTATTGGGGGTTTTTTAGGGTTAGAAATCAAAAGTTGCCCATATTTAAGGTTATGATGAATATCTCAAAAACAAAACGTTTTCGAATAAAAATTCTTTTCAGATTCATAATCAACGCCCAATAAAATGTAGGGAGAGCCACCTGCAGTCCTTTGCTTTTTTTTTAAATAATATAACTTTTTGGTTTTTCTGTATAATATGGCTTAAATAAAAATTGATTTTTCCTATATTTTTTTCTAAAAATGGTATACTTGCTAAATATCGATAAAAGCAACCGTTTACGAGATATTTCAGACTAAACGTTTTATACCACACAAAATAAATCATTTAGGCTTTATCTGGGCCATCCGGATTTTTCCCAAAGCTCTATAAAAAATGCTACCACAAATTCTTTGGGCCAAAAATATAATGATCTAATGCAATTTACCTTAGTCAAAAGGTTGCTGGTTTGCAAGATACAGGGTGTCAAATTTTCCATTTATTTTTTTACTTGAACGTCTCTGACGAAAGTCTCTAGCAAACGATCAACTTTTCAACTAAGGTAAATTGCATAAGATCGCTTTATTTTGGCCCAAGGAATTTATGGGAGCATTGTTTATAGAGCTTTGAGAAAAATCCGGTTGGCCTAGATAAAGCGTGAGGGATTTATTTCGCGTGGACTTTAATCTGAAATATCTCCCAAACGGTTTGCTTGTATCGATATTTATAAAGTGCATCATTGTTAGTATTATATAGAAAAGATTTTTTTTATTTAAATCATAGTATACCGAGGCACCAAAAAGTTATGGTATTTAAAAAAACCAAAGGACTGTAGGTTGCTTTCTTTACATTATATGAAAAAATATGGACAGCTTTCGATCCCCAACCCTGAAAAATCCCTAATACAAAATTTGGTGAGAAAATGTTTAATTTTCAAAAAACTATTTAAAAATATCCAAAATAAAATTAAAATTTTAACATCCTGTATATATATTTTTTAATTAATAATAAAAAACTTTTTATGACGCCAACTTACGTAGACACACTGTATTTAAAATACCATAAGGCATTAAGAATTTGTGACTAACTAAAAATGTTTAAAATAGTGCTATAAACTTTTCTCGCAAAAGTTTAAAACTTTGTTGGTACAGTAAAACCTCTGTAAGTGACCACTTCTATAGAGTGACCACCTTCGTTTAACGCCCGATTTTGAATTCCTTGGTATTTGAAATAAAAAGATTAGATTAGATACAAAAACTTTTTTTTATTTCTCTTTATACAGATCAAAAAGTTATCTAAACATTAGAGTAGGCAAGACTTAGGTGAATATATAATAACAGGTCAGAAATTTGTTTCGAGAAGGTGCTAACGCTGACCAAAAGAGGAAATTTCCATTGGTTTTGTAAGGCTCGATACATGAACTTGCCAATATCTGAGCCTATACTTCAAGCCAAACTCGTTGAAGTTGCGCATGTCTATGACTGAGTGATGACAAGGCATGAAATGATTGGTTGAAAAGATTCGCCACGTTATTAATTTTAAGGCAATATGTGGCAAATCCGATGATGTTAATATCAAAAAGTAAAATCTTAAAAATAAAAACGTCTCTTCTATTTTAAAGGATTATGCTCCAAACGATGTGTTCAATGCAGACGAAACAGGTCTCTACTGTTGTGCGTTGACAAATGTGCTGAAAGAAATTTGCTGCAATACAATTATTACAATTTTGTTTCTTGCAAATATGGGTGGTAATAGGAAGGAATCACTTATCATAGGCAAAAACAAAAATCCTCGAGGTTCTAAAGGGGCACACAGCTATAAGTTGCCTCTTAAATGGTTAAATGGTGGCTTAAAAATAGAATATTATTCCACTTGCACTACTATTTTCCACTATTAAGGACACATTAGCGTTGATTATAATAATGTGCCAACAGAAAGTGAATAATTTACCATCGGGTATTAAAGTAATACAAGAAATAGAAGATATAGAAGAAATAGAAGAAATAAAAGAAATACAAGAAATACAAGAAATACAAGTAATACAATAAATACAAGGAATTCACGGAATACCAGAAATTAAGAAATAATAGAAATACAAGAAATACAAAAAATACAAGAAATACAAGAAATAAATGAAACTATCGCCAACTTTGAACCTGAGGAAGAAGAACCTGAAGTTATTTCAGTGTCAAATATATCAAGCCCATTTGAAGCCTGTGAAAGTCTTAAAGATTTAAAAGGCTTTGTTGGTAATCAAAACAATTTTGACATGTCCTCAAATATTTTTCAGCTTTTGTGTGTGTGTGTGATTTTTTTAATAAATCAAAAAGTATAAATTAATTATTGTCCGAATAATTTAAAAAATAAAAATTTCACTATCGGAAGCGTCCAAAAAGTATTTAAACTGATGTTATTGTGTTCATTTATGTTTCTAATAATTTAACATTATGTACAATTTATTAAAATTATATTGAAAATTGCAAATAAACAATGTACCTAACATGCAGATAAGTTGCTTTAAATTTCCTGTATTCTCTCTTTAGCGACCAGTTTTTGATTTCCCGATGGTGGTCCCTACTCAGAGGTTTTACTGTATAAAATAATTACCTAATTATTAAGTCTAATTTCAATTTTATGTACTTAACTCACTCTTTTTTTGACTTTTTAAAATTAAAATTGAATTATGGACTTTTTACGGTTTCATCATAAAAAGTTCTTTGAAAACATTACGTAATAGTATGCTGGGCATAAAATATAATGAAACATCAAAGAGACAACACATTTTAATTAAAAGAGCTTTCTCTGGCATTGTTTTACTTGCGTAAACAAGTTTTGTTAATATGAAAAAAAAAAGGAAACCTGAAACCACCCACACACAGGGTGTTACAAAATGTTATCAAATTTAAAAGCAGATTCTACATAAAGAAATATGGCAGTGTTATACAGTGCTTGTCTGAATTCAGCATTCCTCTCCTAACTTTTGAATGGTTTGTTTTTTTTATGAAAATTTTAAGGACTTAAGTAAAACAACATAAACCAAATTTTGGGAAAAAAATCGATATATAAAAATGTCAAACTAAGACCTGAACCCTATTTTGAAAAAAAAATTAATTGAAAAGAGGGTCGTCAAATAGTAATAAAACTAAAGTTTACTGTTGGAAATTTTGTGTTAGAATGACAAATTCGCCAAACAATCAACGGATCTTTGCTGTAGAATCGTTTATCCTGACGCAGTCCATTATGCCAATTCAGACAAACTTTCGACGTAAATTTAATTTGCCAGTGCATGCTAACGTTTCAACAAAAATACAATTTTAAGATGGATAAGAAATTGTTTTCTATTCGTCTCCAAACACTTTCCCAACTTAAAAAAAAATCTTTAAAAGATACATTTGATAACCATGAACATAAATTTATTGACGCGTGTTATGCGCCATTTCTACTCCAATATGCGGAGGTCATCTTTAGAATGTAATTTTTGCAAACTGAAAGTGTTTCAATTAGTTTCCAGAATGATATTTTTACTTTTAGTAAAAACAAATTAATATATATATTTTTGATATCTTTGCAGTGGCCCATTAAAAGCGTTCAATCCTATTGCCGGACCTTGTATTATATTTTTAATGTGATGTAATATACAGTGTGCGTAATTTAAAAAATCTCTACTTTTTTCCTATCCTGTATATTATTTCCAATATCACCATTAAATAGGTCCCTAAAAAAGTATTTAGAAAATAGAAAATTTAGTGTATCTAACTTTATTAGTTTCAAAAATTTGGCGATCCAAATAAGGTATTCAAGTAATTTTCAAAGAACCGCCATTTTGTAGTGGGTAAAGGTATTGACTTTATATTTTTGGGTTATAAAGTACTCGTCAGAAGCTTTAAAATAATGTGCCACAAGGTCATCCTTTTCATTTAATTGTTTCTTTCAAAATGACGTCTAACTCTCGGTTTAACATTTATATCTGCCATTTCCTGCCCTAAATTTTGGTTTATGTGACTCTAGACAAGCACTATATACAGTGAGGATATTAAAAGAGTTTCCCCCACGTGATCTTTTGAACAAAACAAGATATTAGGATCGGATTAAAATTGGGTAAAAGGTGTTACCTAAGATACCCTTTGACATAAACATAATTTTGGTCACGTGGTGTAGCCTTTAGCTCCAATTAGTACATACATTACAGTTTTTAGAAGTTCTTTTCCCCTTAGCTTGTTAATAGGTCAAGATATCGAGATCGGATAAAATTTGTGTAAAATTGTGCCACTTAAGCTATTTTTTGGCATTAAAATAATTCGTCACGTGGTCAAGAGGGCACTAATAACTTTTTTTTCAAATGGATATGGGGTCATGTAGCACCTTGTTTTAAAAGCCCTTGGATTCTCTACTTTAGGCCACTTCGTTTTTAAAAATCCCCCTTGCTGTTCTAGACTTATGAGCCAGTTTCATTAAAACCATACTCTTATACGGAATTCCAGCCAAATTTTAAACGGTTCTAAGTCTGGAATGGCTTTGCCGATTTTCAGTAACAAAGTACCGTTAAATAGAGAATTAAAAAGGCCTTCAAAACAAGGTTCTACATTACACCCTTTTCAATAAAAAAAAGCATTGCTAGTGCTTTCTTGGTACAAGGCTACGTGACCTAAATTATTTTTATGCCGAAAAGTAGTTTAAGATTAGTTTAAGTGACACTGTTTTATCTAAATGTTACCTAATCTTAATATCCTTTTCCATTTTAAAGATAAAGTGGAGGAGCTATTTTAATATACTCACTGTAATAACATATTAAACGCCCATTTAAATCCATATGTATTAAATTAATTTATTTCTATAAAGTCTTAAACAATACCTTAACAAATATTTCTGACAAAAAATAGTTTTAAATTTAACTTGTATAAAGCCTGTTAAATTGCAGATTCTTTGGTTTGTATTATTTTTTTGTATTTTGCTTAGTAGTTTTTGAGGTTAAAATATTGTTTTTGTTATTTTATATCACTTGCCTACCCCAAAATATGACAAAAATTTAAAGCACCTAATTAAATAAAAAAAAAAATGGTAAAATTTCAATAGTACTTAATTAGGTATTTGTGTTTTTTTATATTGTCTATAGGTAGGAAAATATTAAAAATAATTTCTTAAAGATTATGTTTTGTGGTCCAGGGGTATACGATTTGATGGATTTTTTATGTAAAAATTAAAAAACCAGACCTTTTATATATGTATTTTTCTTGCTTAATCCGAATAAAATATAATTCTTGTACAGGGTGGCTCGAATTCGACGCTCATCATTGGGATTTCGGAAACCGTAAGAGATACAGGATCGGTTAAATGGAGGCAAAGTTGCGCAATTTGATGCTCAATAAAATGCCGTTTTGCGTTTTAAAAAATTCCGAGTACTTCCGAAGATATTCGAAAAAAACCGGAATTTTCAATTTTGGTTTCTATTGTTTTCTGGCTATATTTGTTAAGATAACTTAAAATGGAAAACACGTTTTCATGGCAACTTTTTCTGCTCTATAATTCAGTGTGACTAAATATTGAATTCTGACGTTTCGGCTTCTGGCGACCATCATCAACTTAATTTTTTTAAATACGGACCTGATATTTTTCAATTTAAGTAAATCCTTTCATCACTCTTCAAACACTATATATCGCCACTTTGATATTTTCCGACGTTTCGTACAAAGAATTCCATCACCAGAATATTGCATATTTATATAACCATAATACGGCCCTGAACTACATTTTTAGGTAAGAAGGTAAAAAAAGAATAAACTTATTACATATTCGTAATCTTTTTATTGCAACTCATTGATATCTAACAGCGGAAATTACTTTATTAACCGAAAATTTCATGAATATTAGACATAAGATACAAAAAGGTAGACAACAAATCAGCTTACATAAACAATTTGTAATACTATCTTGATGCCCAGATTTAAAAAAAAAAAAACATAATGTAATCACTATTAAAAGTGTTCAAAGAGATAACCTTCCGCCTCGATGCATTTTCTTGCTTTGCTTTGTATTATTAATACAGCTCGATTAATTGTTCTCGCAGGAATGGCAGCGACTTTCCTTATCAAATTTTGTCGTAGTACTTAAAGGTCGTGAGGTGCATTTTTAAATAAACGGTTCTTAAGATATCCCCAAAGGAAATAATCTAGGGGACTAAGATCTGGGCTCCTAGCGGACCATCTTGCAAAACCATTTATTAGGAAATATATGGTAAAGGAATTGAGCTACTTTCCTTCCATTGTGGGCAGGAGCTCCGTCTTGCTGCCACTATATTTCTTGAAATACTGCCAAACGTTGATTATCTAGGGCGTCTAAGACATCATTTCTAATCAAATTTAGATATTGTTCGGAAGTTAAGGTCCCTTCGTAAACGAAAGGTCCAATAATTTTGTTCCTCCACATACCAATCCATACATTAAATGAAGTTCTCCCTTGAATTCGTACCTGCTGGTTAGTTTCTGTTAATAAAGTAATTTCCGCTGTTAGATATCAATGAGTTGCAATAAAACATTATGAATATGTAATAAGTTTATTCTTTTTTTTTACCATTTTACCTAAAAATGTAGTTCAGGGCCGTATTATGGTTAAATAAATATGCAATATTCTGGTGATGGAATTGTCTGTACGAAACGTCGGAAAATATCAAAGTGGCGATATATAGTGTTTTAAGAGTGATGAAAGGATTTAATTAAATTGAAAAAAATATCAGGTCCGTATTTAAAAAAATTAAGTTGATGATGGTCGCCAGAAGCCGAAACGTCAGACTCAATATTTAATCACACTGAATTATAGAGCAGAAAAAGTGGCCATGAAAACGTGTTTTTCATTTTGAGTTATCTTAACAAATATAGCCAGGAAACAATAGAAACCAAAATTGAAAATTCCGGTTTTTCGAATATCTTCGGAAGTACTCGGAATTTTTAAAACGCAAAACGGCATTTTATTGAGCATCAAATTGCGCAACTTTGCCTCCATTTAACCGATCCTGTATCTCTTACGGTTTCCGAAATCCCAATGATGAGCGTCGAATTCGAGCCACCCTGTACATACATTTTATGGTCAAAATATTTATTTAAGTGTTATTGATACAATATTTACCATAATTAATATATTTTTTTAAGTTAAAGCCTAATCATCCTCTTCACAGTGTATACATGACACTGCTTATCTATATAAAAATAAATACAGAATATTTAGAATATTAAAAAATCTCTTTTCAAGTTTAACACCTTGTATCCATATAACTCTTTTTCATATTTTTAGTAGTAAAGTATACTTTTAGTTTTTTTAACAACATTCTGTAACATTATTATTGTGTATGATTCTCATTTTTGTATCTTTAGAGTAAATACGCTGTAATTTGATTGTATATGATTTACATTTTTTTGAAGCCTACGGTATCGTGTATGCGGGGTTAGTTCTGGTTCGTTATTACCTTACTCATTTATAAAAAGTGCTTTTATACTGAATTCCAAATAAAGATTACTTTTATTTTGTCAGGTGGATTATTGGGCAATTTTACATATATCTACCCGACCAGTTAATTAAATATTAATGTAGGTAACTCGTTTTAAGTATCTTTTTTTTAATTTAAAGTGTAATAAAAAAATAATATACGATTTTCACCACAATTACTATTAATTAATATTCGTAATTTTTGCAGCTAAATTGACTTATTTAACTTCAGACAAAATAAACAATTATTTTAATCTTAGTTAGTTCTACTAAATTAAACATAATTTTAATTCTAAACTAATTTAATATATTAAAGGTAAAATAATTTACCATGTATACCGATTTTAAATTAACTTTGTCTAAAAATAACTTTACCATGAATTAGACAAAATGTTAAAGAGCTCGTGCCTACATATTTCTGTTAGGAAATCCCCACATTTTGTAAAAGTACTAATTAATGTTTTAACTCCTTAAGCACCGCTTATTTACCAGTCTTTGCGGAAGCACTTAGGTTTGCTTAGAAAAGTATATTTTAAATTTATAGCCTTGCTTTATACAATAGTGCTAAAGAGAACAGTAATTAAAACCATATTCTACAGCGTGTCTACTTAAGTTTGTGCCATATGGAAAACTTTTTCTTTATTAATTTAATAAAAAAAGTTATTTTTTATTAAATCCTTTGCATGGTCTAAAACCTAAAAGGCAATCATCAGATATTAATTTTTTGCAATAATATACAAGGTATTTAAAAAAATATGAATTTTGCATAAGAGAAAATACCTCTATTACTTATAGTATAGCACGTCTGCTACCGAGGGTCATTTTGTGTTTCGACCCCATAAACCACTTTATTATTTTGTAAAATTACTTTATTTTGATGTTTATTGAAGTGCTAATTAGTTGTAGTGTTAGAATTCAACATATTTGAGTAAGTTTATATTTAACCCGACTCATATATGAGTCGGTGGTCTATTTTATTACATTTTTTTAAATAGACCTGGCTCACATACCAGTCGTAAATAAAGTTACTAACTAGGATATAGGTATTTACTAACAGTATATAGGTACATTTTTTAATATCAAAAAAATCGTTAATAAAAAATAATTCTAAGAATCTAAAAACTAATCTAAAAAATATATATTTCTTGTACAAAATTCTTTGGCAAAAGACTACATTAATTTTTTTTTTTCTAAATATCTAAAAAATAACTAAAAATTGCTTTATGATATCTTTGACATAAAAAAAAAAAACTTAACAAAAATATATTCTAAATATCCAAAAATTGAACTAAAATAAATACTATACTTATACTAAATGCTACACCCAGACCACCTGACACACATATGAGCCGAAGCATTACACAGACCATGTTTTAAAACAAAACCCTACAGGAAACCCCGAATTTTTAAACTCGCATTTAGTACAGTAATGTAGCCGGCTCACATTTGAGCCGGCGGTCTATTGTAAAAATTGTACTGGCTCATATGAGCCGCTTGTAGCGAACGTGATAGAGAATTTTTATCAAAAAATATTTAGGATTTAAAATGACATTTAAATAAGCAAAAATACTTTTTTGGGCAAAAACGAACTTTTGTGAATTTTTGCAATTTTGTTAGTTTCTAGGCTTTTTATACATATTACATTTTGAAATAAGTATACATTAATGTAAAAAATTTAAATTATTAACGGTAACGCATAAATATTAAAAAACTTGTTTTTAAAAATTAACAAGTTTGCATATTTACATGTAATTTTTATCCTAAAAATCTTAATAAACATATTCAATATTATTAAAAATAGAGGTAATTGCCTCTTTAGCAACATTCATAATTATTGACACTCCTCGTATACAATTGCAAAAAATTAGTATCTAATAATTAAATTTTAGATTTTAGACCATGCAGAACATTAAATATAGAATTACTTTTTTCGTAAAACTAATAATAAAAAAGTTTTCCATATGGTGTGAACTTAGTAGACACGCTGTATATAATTTTACTAAACTAACTTATTTTATCAAAATTGTCTCTGATTAACTTAAAAAAGATCATGTTGTTATTATCATTTTCAAAATGGTTGTCGTTGACCTATTATGTTAAATTTTAACTACAGTGTATGTCTATGGATAGACTTAAATACACTATTGTGTCCATTATTTTATAAATCAGTTTATTTTAGCGAATTTCTTCCAAACTTTTAGTTTATAGCCTAAAAAAATTATCTATTGTAAAAATGCTCTTAATTCCTGATTTAAACAATGCTTAAATCATGTTGCTTGTCCCATTTAAATAACATGAGATTTTATTTCTTTTTCAGACAAAAATAAATAAGAAACTCTACTTATCACATATTCCGATGTAAAATTTAACGCTATACAAAAAAGTTTATTTACGAATTCTCGACTAAGTCACTTCTTTAGGGGTTACTTGCCATCAAACGTTGAGTTAAGATTGAGTTGTGGCCATCCTCGGGTATTTAATAGTAAACCGGCATTTTTAAGGATGGTCTTTTCGTTTGGTACACGCCAAAAAACTAGAAAGAATGAGACCGCTTCGTTCCTGATCCCGGGGTATAGGAGCTGACCTATTTCAGCCTTATTAACCCCTATGAACTATGGTAGCCTGAAACAAAAAGAACACCCCCAAAAAATTCTAAAATAAATAACGACGTTTTGGTGGCAAGTCTGCCACCGTTTTCAAGCTAAAATAAAGTTAAAAAAAATAACACTGCAGCCTGAAGGCTTGTTGTACCAAACTCCCGTTTTATTGTACCCATTCCAGTACCTAGTTCCTTGAAGAAGGCGGTATAGGTCTGCTGGGTGCGTACCATATGTTTCCGGGGCACTCTAATATCCCAAAGATTGCCTGTCTTTTGTGATCCAGTGCCTCACACTCTGACAGTATGTGGGATACTGTTTCGGTCTCTGCTCCACATAATCTGCAGTCCAGATCTCCGTTGTATAATCCCATTTTATTTAGGTGTTCTTTCACTGGAGCATGTCCGGTGAGGAAACCTGTGATCGTTCTTAGCTGATTCCTACCCATTTTGAGTAGTTCTTTAGCTCTTTTTGTGCATGGTCCACTGATGTATATTTTCCCATGCATGTGTTGAGGAAGCCTTTCCCAGTGCAGTCTTTGCTGGTCCTTTACCCAGTTTTGTACCGCACTCCGGAAGGTGCTCTTTGGCACTCCAAGGACTGGTTCTGGCCCGACGTATGTCGTGGCTGACCCCCTTCTAGCCAGTTCGTCTGCGTTTTCATTGCCTCGAATTCCGCAATGCCCTGGCACCCACATCAACCTCGTGTTGTTGCGTTCCGCCAGTTCCCTGAGTTCCTCGAGGCATTCTAGTACCAGCCAAGACGATACCTTGGGATTAATTAGTGCACCAAGGGCTGCTTGACTATCCGTAAGAATGTTGATTGTACAATTTGTGCGGGGCCTTTGGTTGTTAATCCTGGCACATTGTAAGATCGCAAAAATTTCTGCTTGAAATACAGAGGCGTGGTTTCCCAGTGGAAAGGTCAAACGAGTGTTTCCCATCTCACTGTAGACACCTGCTCCTGACCCTTCTTCGGTTTTGGACCCGTCCGTATACCAGGTTTGACCTCGAAGAGAGGTCTGAAATTTTCGTTTGCCCAGTTCTCCCTTGGGTGTATTGTCACCTGAAAGGGTCTTCTGGGTACGATTTGTGGGGTCATATAGTCTGTCCTCATATCCATTATGGGACTCCTTATGATATTTTTATTTCCATGTGTCCTGATCTAACTTTTGTGTTGCTCAGGTTGTGTTTCAGTCTGTATACCCCCATTCTCGCCTCCCCTTGTACCACTATATGCAGTGGCGGGAGGTCAAGTAGGGTCTCCAAGACCGCTGTTGGTGTACTTTTAATGCATCCCGCTATGCCAAGGCAGGCTAGTCTTTGCACCTTGCTCAGCCGAAGCATAGCCGTGTGCTGTCTGGTCTTGGTCCACCAAACAATGGATGCATATGTTATGGCTGGTTTCACCACGGTATTGTACAACCAGTGAACCATTTGTGGTCTTAGTCCCCACGTTTTGCCATATGTTCTGCGAGCCAGAATTAATGCTATTTCCGCTCTTTTGATTACTTTATCCAAATGGTGGTTCCAGGTGAGTTTTGAGTCCAATATAACCCCAAATACTTAACCTCCCCATCATTGGTATTTCAGTGCCTTGAAGATTGAGAGGACCCAACCCCTCTAGTTTTCTTCTTTTTGTGAAAGGCACTATTCTGGATTTGGTTGGACTGATTTTTAAACCAACCTCTTCCGTCCAAGTAGCGAAATCATTTAAATTTTAAGCTTTTAAGTATAACAAAATCTGAAAATAGTTTGACTATTATTAACAATCTTAACTTAACGTTTGACGGCAAATAACTCTTAAAGGAGTAAATTAGTAAAAAATTTTCAAAAATCTTTTATGTAGAGCGTTAAATTTAGTTTTTAATTCATTTTTGCCTGAAAAAAAAATTAAAATAAAAATTTCAAAAATCCCATGGTATTTATTGGGCACGGTTTATATTAGCAATTAGGAGCCTTTTACATTGGATATTTTTTTAGGCCATAAACTAAAAGCTCAGAGGGCGTTTGCTAAAGAAAAACGATTTGGAAATAATGGGAATATACATGTATTTTTTAATTTTTAATATTTAAAAAATAATTATTCTCTATAAAAAATTTTGCTTCGTCTGAAATGCAAAAAGCTATACCAAAAATCACCATATGATATACAGAGTGGTTTTAAATCTCAAATATATTATTTTAAAAAATAAAAAAAAAAATCGCAAAAAAATTAAACTACCTAATTAAATAGCAAAAACGTTTTCAAAAGAATATTACAATTTTTTTCCTTTTGAATATGGTTTTAGGAAAAAGTAGGAGTACCTAACTTAAAAAAGTGCTTACCAAATTGTTTTTTTTATTGCAGTGGAAATAAAAGGTTTTTTTTTAAAATAAAAGCCTTTAAAGTTATCTAATGATATACAGGAAAATCCAAAATTATAAAAAATGAAATGTTATTTTAACAGATAAAAAAAAATCGGGTATAAATATTTGATTTACTAGTTAAATACCATTAAAATAAAAAGAAACTTTTTGTTATATAAATTGTTACTATTTGCGTAACTTAACTTGATAATGTTTGCATGTAAAAGTAAAATAAATTATTTATAAATAAAAAACCACTTATTTAAATTTATACCTAATTGTTCCAACTAATCATTTATTTATAAAGGAAAAATATATTACACTTTTTATTACTTTTTAGTATTTTTAAACCAAGTGATTTAAAAAACTGTATTTTTACAAAATATTAAAAAACAAAAAAAAAATCAGGTAGAGTTAAGTTTATTTGCGTACTTTATTTGAGACACATTTTTTCAGACAAAAATAAATAAGAAACTTTTACTTATCACATATTCCGATGTAAAATTTAACGCTCTACAAAAGTTTTTACGAATTCTCGATTAAGTCACTTCTTTAGGGGTTACTTGCCATCAAACGTTGAGTTAAGATTGAGTTGTGGCCATCCTCGGAAATTTAATAGTAAACTGGCATTTTTTAGGATGGTCTTTCTCGTTTGGTACACGCCAAAAAACTAGGAAGAATGAGACCGCTTCGTTCCTGATCCCGGGGTATAGAGCTGATCTATTTCAGCCTTATTAACCCCTATGAACTATGGTAGCCTAAAACAAAGAACACCCCCAAAAATTCTAAAATAAAAAACGACGTTTTGGTGGCAAGTCTGCCACCGTTTTCAAGCTAAAATAAAGTAAAAAAATTAACCAGTACTTAAATTAGAAATCATTTAAATTTTAAGCTTTTAAGTATAACAAAATCTGAAAATAGTTTGACTATTATTAACAATCTTAACTTATCGTTTGACGGCAAATAACTCTTGAAGGAGTAAATTAGTAAAAATTTGTCAAAAAACA
This sequence comes from Listronotus bonariensis, assembly GCA_014170235.1. Taxonomy (NCBI): domain Eukaryota; kingdom Metazoa; phylum Arthropoda; class Insecta; order Coleoptera; family Curculionidae; genus Listronotus; species Listronotus bonariensis. Next base: position 84,893 of record JACEGR010002822.1, read on the forward strand.
TTTATGAAGAGCGTTAAATTTTACATAAGAATATGCGATGAGTAGTTTTTTATTTATTTTTGCCTGAAAAAAAAATAAACATTTCACAAATCCCATGGTATTTATTGGGCACGGTTTATATTAGCAATTAGAAGCCTTTTTACATTGGATATTTTTTTTAGGCCAAAAACTAAAAGCTCAGGGGGCGTTTGCTAAAGAAAAACGATTTGGAAAATAAGGGAAACCCTACTATACATGTATTTTTTTATTTTTAATATTTAAAAAATAATTTTTCTCTATAAAAATTTTTGCTTCGTCTGAAATGCGAAAAGCTATAACAAAATCACCATATGATATACAGAGTGGTTTAAAATCTCAAATGTATTATTTTTAAAAAATAAAAAAAAACGCAAAAAAAAATTAAACTAACTAATTAAATAGCAAAAACGTAATCAAAAGAATATTACAATTTTTTCCTTTTGGATATGGTTTTTAGGAAAAATTAGGGTACCTAACTTAAAAAAGTGCTTACCAAATTGATTTTTTTTATTGCAGTAGAAATAAAATGGTTTTTTTTTTTAAATAAAAGCCTTTAAAGTTATCTAATGATATACAGGAAGACCCAAAATTATATAAAAAAATGGTATTTTAACAGATAAAATAAATCGGGTATAAATATTTGATTTACTAGTTAAATACCATTAAAATAAAAAAAACTTTTTGTTATTTAAATTGTTACTATTTGCGTAACTTAACTTGATAATGTTTGCATGTAAAAGTAAAATAAATTATTTATAAATAAAAAAACCACTTATTTAAATTTATACCTTATTGTTTCAACTAATCATTTATTTATAAAAGAAAATATATTACACTTTTTTATTACTTTTTAGTATTTTTAAACAAAGTGATTTAAAAACTGTATTTTTACAAAATATTAAAAAACAAAAAAATCAGGTAGAGTTAAGTTTATTCGCGCACTTTATTTATTTGAGACACATTCATTAATGATAAGATGTACCTTTAAAAATATGCCTAACCATTTTTTATACTCAGTGATGGCAAAAAGTAAAACACATTAAAAATATTTTGGCAACTATTAAAAAACAATTTTTTTAAATCGCTTTTGCTTATCCCAAAAAAATCATGCAAACATAACGATCAGATCGGACACTTGCCGCTTAACCGCTTGCCGTTTACCGCTGCTATCGTAGCCAAGGAGTTACAGTCATCCCCTTTATAAAAAGTGTTTTTTTTTAATTGATTTGATATTAGATTAAACATTAAAGATAATAAGAAATGTATTAGGCTAATATTTTAAAAGTACGGTTTAAGTTTTTTTGTACATATTATGATTTATGAAAACTTTTACCTACGTTTTAAAATAAATTTGATTTTAAACCCATGTTTATTGTTTTCATGCATTTTTGGGCATTAAAATAGTTGTAATTCTCCTTAGTTAAGTTTTTATTTTAAAGAAATCTTTATAAGATGTTTTTTAACAAAATTTTTAATTGAATTACCCTATAAAAGTTATTATTAAAAAGCAAACTTAAGTAGTTTAATAGGCCTAATGGAAACCCATTACCAAATAAAATTTTTTAGGTAACTGATATACCGGATGAATCCTAATCTTTACACATAAACTTGTAAAATTATTGCTTAGTACAAACAAATAATGAAAAAAAGTGAGTTAAATGTTTATGACTAAGGGGGTATTAATTATTTAAAATTAAATATAGAAAGTATATTACTAGGAACAAATATTAATTATTAATAAAAAGTAAAGTACTAATCTACTTTTTGTTTTAACAATAATATGGTTTAATAACCATAAACCTTTATTGTAATTCTAATTGCGTAAAAACAAAATTGTAATTGACAAAAGAGTGTTCTATTACCAATATCAAACATTATCAGCATAACTTGTTTATTAATTATCTAACCAGAACAAAGGACCTAACCGATTTATTTTACAAAGTTGTGTAAAAACCATACTAAAGTATTTCTAAAACTTTTTTAACCAAAATTGATTGTTCTTATTTAAAATATTTTATTACCGTTTTTTTCCAATATAATCATCTGCATAGATATAACGTAATTAATAATTTAAAAAAACAACAAAAAAATAGCTTAGCCTAGAGCCTTAGAAGAAATACTGTTATTTATACACGAAAATTCCTGCACAAGATACAAAAATAAACTTAAAATAGAAACTTTTAAATACACCTATTTTATTGACAGTATTAGTACACCAGGTATCTTAATTTTTTATTTTAATTTTACATCAAAAATGTATACCATACTATACGTCAATAATTGTTTATAGACGGCCATGACGCCGTCTATATTATCCCAGTACTATATTGTTGTCATTCAGTCGGTGTCGCAAATGCATTTTTTCAGAAAAACTTAATAATAAAAAAACGATAAAAGATGGAAAGTTGAAATTTTTAGAAGAAATTGTCCACTTAATGGGGCAACTGTACAAAAATTTCAAAACAATTAAGTTAAGTACAGGGTCTTGACAAAAATGCGACTTTTCAAAAAACGGGGTGAGCGTCGTCAATTATCTGTCCAGGGTTTTATTTTATCGAAACCAAACTTTGCACACATGTCAGAAATGGCCTTATTTAGAACCTTATTGTTTTTGGGTTAATTTGAAAAAATAGAAAAAATGTTATTTATGTTTTTGTAGTAAAAATTGACAGACATTTAGCCTCAATAACTCGAATACAGTATTATTAATCGTTACGCGGATGGTAGAATATAAAAGGGCTTCTGTTAGACCTAAAGTGACCTAAATGGTCTTCTGTTTAAAATGTTTCATTTTTTTGAGAAGTTCTTAAATAAAAGAAAAGAAAAATGAAAAATTTGGCATGTTTTTATTTTTTTTTTTCTTAAAATTGTGACCTTAAATTATAAAAAGCAGATGTCATTGGATTCTTTGCAAAAAGTTTTATAATATAAGGTATTAAACATAATCGTACTATTTATACAACTGTTAATAAATATGTGTCAAAATAACGATTTTAATATTAATAAAAATAAATATATTACGTTTTTTAAAATAATTAGGTGGACAAACATTAGGGCCATCTATATATTTCTTGTTACTGGTTTTTAAGGTAATAACAGCATAATAAATTACCTAATTACGGTAAAAAATAAAAACCAAAAATACTAATATTTTTAAAAATTATTTTCTCTCTGCCAAAGTAACAAATAATATAATAAAATGTTCTATTATCCTTTATTGAAATAAATACTAATAGGTAGGTCATCAATTTAGTTTATTGTAGGCACATATTTGCCCCTTTGCCCTAAACGCCAGCAATACAGTAATTATTACTGGTTTCAAGTTAAAGTAAGCAAATATCTATCTAAAATAAACTAGTAAGCGATCAGTAAGCTGTTCTTACAATGTTAAAGTTCTTAAAATGTTAAACCAAAATACACTGGTAAAAAAATTAAAGCATACAAAAAAAAAACATTTTTTATGAGTTTCTTTTAAAAATAGTCATACTAAAATTTAAAAAAATATATTTTTAAATGATAAAAAAAAATTGCAACGTGTACCGCGCAATCCTAATAAAAACCAAAAATATATTCTTTTGAGATTTCTTCGGTTCTTTTTATTGGCATAGGATTTTGTTTTCAATTTTAAGACTATATAAATCGAATAACTTGTTGAATAAGCTTTGATTTGCTTGTTTTTAAAGTTCTATACGACCACTTCTCGCTGGGATTAAACTTTAAATGAAAAAAAATATATATATTTTTGCTTTTAACCATTAATATCTCAGTAATTACCGATGGCAAAATATTGAATAAATTCTTAACAAAAATCGGCTATAATTTTTTTGTTTCATTTTTTACAATAATTTAAAAAATAAAAAAGACTTTTTGTAGCTTTTGGGATAATCAAGCGTTAAAATGAAAATATCGCAAAAGCAAGTGTGCCTTTTATAATATATCAATATGCCTGCAAAAACCTTACAAACTTTCAATTTAATCCATTAATCCGCTTTTTTGTCTTATTCGATCAATTTATTGTAAAATAATTAAAGGAAAACAATTTTAACTTTAAATTATCATAGTTGATAATAAAATAAATCTTTGTCAAAAACTCAATCGAATAAGACAACAAAACAGCTCAATGAAAACTTCTTGGGGATTTTGCAGGCATAATATACTGTCAAAAGCACATCTAATATTACTGGTTTTTTTGATATTTTGAATTTAACGCTTGATTCTCCCAAAAGCCACAAAAAGCCCTTTGTTTTCTTGATTTTTAATTTTAAAAACCATAGCCGATTTTTGTAAAAAAATGTATTTTGTATATAGATATAATACTAGAAGATTATTAAACAAGTTTTCCAATTTATATAGTGGTTAAGTTGGAAAAAAAATCAAAGTTCTTAGACAAAAAAAACAAAAGAATTAAAAAAAAAATTGGTTTTTATTAGGATTGCGAGGTAAACGTTGGTTACAATATATTTTTTATCATAAGATTTTAAAACTTAAAACTTTAAGCTTTCAAATGCTTCTTTTGGAATTTCAGTACGATCATTTTTAAGCGAACTACCCACCTGAAAAACCTAAAAAATTCGGACTTTTTTATATCCTTTAATATTTTTCTACTAGTAGTAAGTAAATTAATATGCCGTGGATATCTCAACATCAAGTAATAATTATTAATGTATAATAAATTATTCATTTTTAATATAGATTTAAATAGATTCAAAATTTGTTAAAATATACAAGGAGTTTTATTTAGAAAAAAAAAACTTGATAATATAAACATGTATTTAACACTTTTTACAGTTATTAATACTGATACTAAAATAGGTATATCTAAGAAAACGTTTCTTATAATAGGTTTTTTGTATCTATTATAGGGGCAAAATTATTACTAAAATAAATAGAGTTGGGAGACCCTGTAATCCAAGAGTTTGCACTTAAAATATTTTAAAAACTGCTAAGGTTTTCTTTGAAAATTTGTTTGTTTTTTGCATGCCTTATTAAGCAGTGATATCAGCAAACTTACTAGATTTTTTTTAAAAATGCGGAGATGTAATAACGTGCCAAATAATAAAAATCAAGTTTTTAAATTTTACTCTATTTAACGCCCACTATATTGCAATCATTATATTGTATTTATGCATGTAAAATTGGTCCTGTTTATAAGATGTTAAGAAATAAATAGAAAACAAGCTTTTTTTTTTGTCTCCGAACAAAAATAATTAATTATGGAAAAATCATTTTTTACAAAACTTTGTTTAATGATTTATTTAAAATGGTATTTTTTGAGGAATTTACTTACTTAAACGTTATTATCATTCTGCAGAATCATGAAAAATTTAAAGTGGCTAAAATAAACACTAAAACCGTCGGTTATATTTAGGCGAAAATAAATGCAATTAATCGGGTAAACACTGGTAATTACTTACCCGACAAAAGCTGGTAATCGCAGAAATCTGTAAACAAAAACAATAATTTATTTTAATAATAAAAGGCAAATACAAATACAATTATTTCTAATTTTTAAACAGAATTTTTCAGTTTAAGAAAGAAGAGTTGAAAAAATTTAACGAAAAAATTTGGTTGGCTCCTAATGCAAAATATCAAAAATAATAAAGACTTCTCATACAGGATACTTTCTAACTTGGATAAAAAACTTAAAAGGGTTCTTTTATAAAGAAAAGTTTCCAGTATCAGCCGTCGTGTTCGTACCGCCGTTTGATCGCTCTAGTAAAACTAATCTTTTTTCGGGTTTAAATAGTTTAGTACTAATTTTAATTACGATATTAGTGTTCAGAAAAATTTACTGATTGTAAAGTAGTAATTATTTCCACAAAAATATAAATATAAACAAAAAATAGTGTAATTATGAGTAATAGATCCTGTAAATATTGCAACGAACCAGTGAATCGAAAAAACCATGGGTTTCAGTGCAGTGGTTTTTGTGCCTTGTTTGTGCATGGAGAATGTGTAAACATCGTTGGTCAAGAGCTCGAAGCTATCCGCTTTAAAGGTGTCCGATGGGTATGCGACGAATGCCGTATACAGTCCGCCAACACTCCTAGAACACGTACTTCGTTCGCGGGTGGTGCCACCCCTGTTCAGGGCCCACCGGCTGGTTCCAGCGACATTATGGCTAAACTTCATGATATACAGGGGCAGCTAACGTCCCTAATGGAATCCGTAAATTTCTGTAGCAACAAAATTTCAGATTTTGAACAAAGGTTCCTTAAGCTAGAGGAACGAGTTAAAAAAATAGATACGGTAGTTGCAGAAAACAAAAGACTTAATTCCAATGTTCAGCGCCTGGAAGACAGGGTTGGTGAGTTGGAGCAGTTATCAAGATCTGCAAATATAGAAATCCAGGGTATCCCAGAAAAGGACAACGAAAATTTGCTCAACGTGCTGGATAAAATAGGAAATTATATTAACTATAAAATTATGCCTGACAAGGTGGAGTATGTGCACAGAGTACAACTTAATAAAAATTCCAATAATAAAATAAAAAATATTATTGTTCGCTTTACTTCCCCAAGGAAAAAGAAAATATTTTATCCGCAGCAAAAGTTAAACGCTTACAAAAAGAAAATGGATCTCCCATCATGAAAATCGAGGGACTCTCTGATAACCTCTACATTAACGAACACCTTACTCTTTCAAATAAAATTCTTTATAAAGACGTTAGAGCTGCTGCTAAAGCAAAAACTATAAATTTTTCTGGACCAAAAATGGCTCTATATTTGTGAGAAAAAGTGATACATCCCGTGTACTGTTGATAAGAAATAAAGATGCCATTAAAGATATGTAAACACTCTAAACCAATTTAATTAACAGTAAAAGAAGAAAAAAATATATATTACAATGGGGAGCAACTTACATGTTTTTTATCAAAACACCCGTGGTCTTCGTTCTAAAACTGTACACTTTTATCATAATTTAATTTCTGCAAATTATGATGTTATCTGTATCACAGAAACATGGCTGAACAGTAGTGTGTTTTCTAGTGAGCTTTTCACTAGGGAATACGATGTCTTTCGCCGTGATAGAGAATGTGCGGGTTCATTAAAGAAGGACGGAGGTGGTGTGCTTGTGGCAGTTAAATGTGCATTACAGGCAAGGCGCTGTAGTGACCTTCAGTCGGATGCGGAGGACGTTTGGATTTCTCTTATGGACTCAAAGGGTAGTAGAATGTATATTTGTTGTGTTTATCTTCCCCCTGGTGATAATAACGCTTTTTCTTCATTCATTGGTAATTTATATAGACACGAATCTCTCATTTCTAAAAAAGCGATTACAATAGTCGGTGATTTTAACCTATCAAATGTAAACTGGATAAATGTCATAAATGAAAACTTCTTTCAAGCCACTCAAGTGGATGAAAGATCTTCCCTCTTATCGATGCCTTCTCGTACTCTGGGTTAATGCAGTTAAATAATATTCGTAATTCTAACAATAGAACACTTGATCTCATATTGTGTAATCACTCATTGATCTCTTGCATAGATCGTTCTGATTCTGGTTTAGTGGACGAGGATAGACATCATCCATCACTTGAATTTTATATTAAAAATGTTGCAACTAAACCACTCGTCCACGAAAGCAGTTATCTTTTTAATTTTAATAAGGCAGATTATGTACAAATTAATAATGATTTGGCTGACGTAGACTGGGAGAATCTTTTTCTGGAAAAGTCATTGGAAGAAACTGTTGACTTATTTTATTTAGAAATAAATAAAGTAATTAACAGACATGTGCCATCTTATAAAATAAATGGTAAATACCCTGTATATTTTAAACTGGATACAATAAGAACAATTAAAGAAAAAACAAGCATCACAAAAATTTAAAAGATTTAATGATAGAGTATCTTATCTCACATTCACTCGCCTGCGTCGTCAGTCAAAACAATTGATGAGAAGGGATTTTCAAGACTTTGCACGTACATCGGAGGCAAAAATTCAAACAGATGCTAAAAACTCTGGAGCTATGTGTCCAGCAAAAAAAAGTCTTATGTTTCAATACCTCAAGAACTTCATTTTGAGGGTCGTAATGCCTCCGATGGCCAAAGTGTAAGTAATCTCTTCGCAGATTTTTTTAAGAGCGTCTATGTAAAACCGGATAATAACAGAGGAGTAAAAGTCAATGCTTATGGTGATGGGTCTATTGTTATCACTCCCGATAGGGTCGTCGATATAATTAGGGGATTAGATGTACGCAAAGGTCCTGGGCCTGATGGTATTTCCCCATTATTTATAAATAAATGCATGGTAAACTTAGCTATCCCACTATGTATAATTTATAATTTATCCTTAAAAACTGCACATTTTCCTGAAAGATGGAAACTGTCACATTTAATACCTTTACATAAAAGTGGAGATAGAAACGACGTTACAAATTATAGACCTATAACCAAACTTTCAATTTTTCCAAAAATGTTAGAGAAAATTGTGTATGTGGACATTCTAAAAACAGTATTCAATATTATTATTGAAGAACAGCACGGTTTTTATCCTGACAGGAGTCTAGAGACGAACCTCCTCTGTTATTCTCAATATGTTTGTCAAACAATTGATAACCAGGGTCAAATGGATTGTGTCTACACTGACTTCAGCAAGGCTTTTGACAAGATCAGTCATGGACTCTTGGCAGAGAGACTTGCTGAGGTCGGTGTCAGCGCAGGACTTATTCAATGGGTTTGGTCCTATATCTGTCATCGCAAACAGGTTGTTACAGTGAATGGATTCCACTCCGAACCCTTTATAGCCACCTCAGGTGTCCCACAAGGTAGTCACCTGGGACCTCTCTTTTTATTATTTATATTAATAATATAAAGAACTGTTTCCTCAACTCCAAATTCCTTCTGTACGCCGACGATCTAAAGATATTTCGTCAAATTACTGTAATTGAGGACTGCTACAGGCTTCAAGAGGACCTAGATAGACTTTTCACGTACTGTGAAAATAATAGCCTTTTTCTAAACTTAAAAAAATGTCAATCGATAACGTTTTCCAAAAAGACAAATCTAATAAATTATAATTATTCCATCAACAATCACGAATTGGAAAGTGTCAATAATATTAGAGACCTAGGTGTCATACTAGATCACCAGTGGTCTTTCAGACCTCATTTTGAAAAAATAGTGGCTGAGGCAAGTAAAATGTTGGGATTCATAAACAGAACATGTAAGGAGTTTAAAAGCCCAAGTACGTTTTTGACCCTGTATTACTCCTATGTGTGTAGTAAGTTGTCTTTTGCTTCGGTTATATGGAGCCCGCATTACAATGTACACTCTAAAAGAATTGAGTCAATTCAAAATAAATTTATAAAAATGTTGGCTTTTAAACTAAAAAAACAACTGAAGATGTTAAGAAAGAATTTAAAATTATTTCTGTTGGCCCATAAAAAGAATTATTTCAGACTTATGTTTAATTTTTAAATTAATTAACCATACTGTAGATTCTCCCTTCCTTCTGTCTTGTCTCCACTTCAAAGTCCCTGGAAGAGATTTGAGGCACTGTGACCAATTTAATATACCTTTCTGTAGGACAGATATTGGACGAAACACACCACTAATAAGAATGCAGTATGAATTTAACTCTTACTGTAAAAATATAAATATCTTTTCAATAACCCTTAATGCATTCAAAAAACATATAAAATCATACTTCTTAAATTTTTAAACTGTTAATAAGCATTACCAACTAAATTTAATATTATTTAATAAATAACATCTCCTAGTTCATATAATGAAAAAAACCTAGAATAACTGTACAAATTGTAAATGGACTGAACACTACTTTAATTATTTACTTTAATTATTAGTTTTATTTTATTTTTTTTTTGTAAACCTGTTTTAAGAACCACTGTATATAGTGGATACTTTTATTGGAATTCTAATTCTGTTGGCATAAACTATATTTAATTTATATGGTCCAGTGGCGTCTCAATCTGCAACAAAATTAATAATATTACGAAAAAAAAGTACGCCACTTTTTTAGTTTTTTTTTTGTTGTCCGACAAAAAAAATTAATAAATAATACTACTTTTTGGTACCTTGGGTTTTTTTGTATTTTGCTTTGTTAAAAAAAAATGAAACCTATTTGGATAAAATTCTTATTTCCTTATTTAAAACGTCCTTACTACTTTTACTACATTCAAGGTATACTAGGCATTATTTATCTATTCCCCCAGGTTAACAACGTCCTAACTTTTTGTGTGTGTTGTGTCAATGATGTTAGGGCGTTTGAACTATGGACGACAGAAAAGCTAAAAATTGGATACTACAGTTTATAATATTTATTTGTGGTTTTATGTATAATATTGCATATTTTAAAAGTATTTGTTCTCTAGATTTATTTTTGAGATACGTTACTTATAAACTTAACAACGTTAAGTGGAAAAATAATAATGTTAAAGAATATCTAAATGTTTACTTCATAACAAATTATAGTTTTTGCAATCAAATAGTAGCATCTTTTAATAGCAAAGAGATATTTAGTAAGAATAAACAATGAAATACACTTAAATTTATTATTATACAAAGATAAATCAATTGTGCACTCTCTGATGATTATGTCTAGTACCTCCATCATGTAATTTTACTAATTACTAATAACGTGGTGGTCACTAAAACAGGCTCAGTTTAACTAGCTTTAGGAATTATTTCGGTATACTTGTTTCCAACAAAGCGTCTTTGGAAAAGCAAATATACAGGGTTACCAAAGAACGACTCAAATATACAGGACTGTCCACGGATGGGGTTCACAAGAAAAAAATGGGCTAAAAGTTTACATTTCAAAACAAAGAGTCCTTCTTTATTAAAATTTTGCTTGAAAAAATATATTCACGTGAAGGGAAAATGTTGATTTTGTATATAGGGTTCGTGTAAACTGAAAAACATGATTTTTCTCCATGAGTAAAATACATCTATTTTTTTAATTTTAGCAAAAATGTAATACATTTTTTTATTTAATTAATTAATACAAACGGTAATACAAAATTTTAACTCCACAGTTTGGCAATAACACCTTCATAACATTCTTTTACAGCTAGAAAAATGTGTTGTGTAGAAATTTGGAGAAAGAAGGCATTTTAAATACAAATTATGTAAGTTTATTATTATAATAATTTAAAGTAATTTATTTTTGATAATTCAAAATAGGTTTCATAAAACTTTTTGATATACCCTGTAACATTAATAATATCATTAAAAATTCAACCTTTAATAAATTTTGTAAATTAAATTTTTCTTTAAAATAAAAAATAATCGTAGCTTAATCTTAGGGAAAATCATGTGTTTTAGGTTTTTTGCGTACCCCGTATACATGAAAACTTTTTCTCAAAATTTTTAATCCTTTTATTCTTTTGTAATACCCATGCCTGGACAGTGTATATAATATGAACCGTCGGCGTCAGTTGATTGGTTTTTGCACTAAACTAAATTTTCCTTATAAAATTAAACACGCAGGTGGATGATATATGACTGATTTTTACACAACTACGTGAGTTTACACTAATACAATTGAAAATTGCTGTAAATCTTAATTTCGCCAAAATGTCAGTTGACTGGTTAGTGAAATAAACGATTCATTTTACTTTTAGAGTAAAAACTAAATGCAATAAACTAAGAAAGTAGTTGAAAGTTGTAATTAAGCGTAAAACTTGGTTAAAATTAAATTTCTGTTTAAATAAATAATTGTTCTTACCCTCCTGTATTCTTCGGTGAACGCTCACTTTGTGCCATTGATTGTCATCAAATCGAACTTTGTTTGGCTTAATCTGCATTTCTTGCTTGCCGTTTGCTAATCCCATTGTTAAGCTAAGACAACCGTCTTTAATTGCTACGTTAAGGTAGTCACTTCACCTAAAAAAAAATGTTTTTATTTTTTTATTATTATAAATGTTTTTAACACTGAAAAACTTATACGAGTCATTTACATTCACAATGCAAGTAGTGGATGCTAACAAATTTTTACAATCTATAAGATAGAAAAGATTCTTTTTTCTCCAAAATTTTGAAACTTAGCCGCTAATTTAACTTAAAATTAGGTGCTCTTTACTGGAAAAATATTTTAAAATAATATAGGTAGGCAACCACTGGTGATACCTAAAATCTAATTTAATAATTTTTATACAGAAATGTATACGAGAAATTTTAAATTTTATTTTAATGACATTTGCCATAATGAAAGAATCATTGAAATAAAATTTAAAATTTCTTGTATACATTTCTGTATAAAAATTATTAAATTAGATTTTAGGTATCGTTTCCAATTAGTTTGCCGCCACTGTATATCGCCATGATTAAAGGTGGGTGGTTTTTGGTGAACTGGGGTACTGAGTGTCAAAATATAATTTACACCCCTTAACAATAATATTTTGTTTTGTACAAAATAAACTAAAATATCAACTTATTTAGTTATATATTTATTATCTTATATGATATACAGGGTACGACAATATATTGTTTTTTAATGGAACAGCCTATATATTATAACATTACTATATAGATTTTTTAGAAAGCTTAAAAAATATTATATTTTATATGTATATTTGTCTAGTTTTGGAATATGACTATTCTAATTTGAAAAATAGTTTTTAATTCTCTGTCATTAGAAGTAATTATTTTTTACATCTCCCTATTTATTTTTTATAACGTTTAATATAAATGAAAACACTCTTTGGTTGGGTCATATCCGTATCTTTTACTGAAATGCTTTTATCTTTAAGCTTACAAGGTAGGACAATTTTTTTAATGAAAAACCCTGTAAATGGTAAAAAAATATTGTGGATCTGTCCTTACACTTAGAAGTAGGAAAAAGTAGCAAGGCAAGTTTTTTTCATAATTCAGGGTTTTAAAATTGTTTACTAAACCCAATTTTATTATTATCCTTAATCCTGAGCTTATTTAAATTAAAAGGTCTTATTTATAAAATTGATAGCCGATATAATGTTTAACTTACTATTTTTTTTTTAAGTTGCATGTCAATTATTTACTTAACGAATATTTCTGACAAAAATGCAAATGATTTTTTGTGCATTTTTTTATATTACTTTTTGATTAAGCCACAAAAATTAAAGTTTCTTGTACTTTGGCTAATTTTTGGTTAAAAAAATACATAATTTAGCGTTCTGCGTGATCCTAGAATTCCACCTAAGAAATATGGGTGCAAATTATTTTATGAAAATCTTATTAGGGTTAAATTTGTTTGTTTTTATAGTAACGTTATTGAATTAATTAGACCAATTTTGTTGTTAATACAAATTACTACATAATTATTAACAAAAAATATTGAAAATATTTCAATAAAAGCTGTTTGTTAAAGAAATATTTTAACAGTCATAAAAACTTAACCTGAAAAATAATATTTTACTAAAAAAACATCAATTTTCAACAGAATAAAATAAAAATTAAAACTTTGCAACACTTGGGTAATATATATTTTTCCTTATTGTGGTGTATTATACTCCTTGACAATATTTTTATATTGAAATCACAAACCATCCATTAACGTCTCATATAAGTAAAGCATGGTCCACACTATTTCTTGATCTTGCTGTATGAGCTGGAAGCTGTGGCATACAAGGCATCGCGAGACCCATGCTTTACTTATATGGGAGGGATTGCCCAGTGGAAAGTTTGTGCTATTTAAGTAGTTACTTTGTATAACTATCATTATTTTAAAATTTATTTAGGTCTTCTAAATAATATTGCAGTTTTTCGATGTAATTCCAACTAACAGCCTGATAACTCCAAATTTAGTTTAAATCAAATATGACAGCAATTACCGCTATTTTTTGTTCTGGCTGACGTAAGGCATATATACAATCGTTTAGAATGACATCATAATATATGTATATCACACTAGTGTTGTAAGGTACTTTGCAAACACTAGTGCGATAAAAGGCATTTTCTATACATGAAAACAGTGTGCAATTTGCTTTTTTTACATGTGGTCGTAGAAAAATAAAATGTACTACTGCATGTTTTAAACCCAAAATTATTGGTATGCCATTTAATATCTTTAAACTGCTTGTATGAACATTTTTAATAAAAGATCTTATTACGTACCTGTATGAAAAAGAAGACCATTTGGTTGACGGGTCTTAAAAATATAACGTAATGGTGTCTTGTGCGCTGACAATGGGTTCGCCCCTGTTTGGCTGAGATCGTACGATAAAAAATTCGGTCCCTCGAAAGACAGCTTCTGAAGGGGCTTTATCTGAAACAAATGTTTTAGTTACAAAGAGGTATATTTAACTTTTTAGTATTGTAGACTTAAAATCAGTAGTAAAAAGAAATGGGTTTATCTGCAAGCGGCTCATCTGCGACCAATAATTAAAAAGCAATAAAACCTACTTATAAGCGACCTATGAATTTAAATAAAAGTAAACCTCAAAGGGGCATAAGCATTGTTGCCAAGTTGTTCATAAACTTTTTCATCCAGCTGTTTTATTTTTTGGTGAAATATTTTAAAAAGTAAAAATTGTAGATATAGTTAAAATATTATTTATTTATTTATTGCATATAGAGGCCTACAGATTAAGTAAATATGAAATAGAAAAATATACGTATTGCAATATATGTATGTATGTAATCCTCTTGAGTTTAATTAAGAAATTTAAAAAAGGCGCTATGCTTACCAGTACTAACCATTCTGTAAGTGTGTATTAGTCTTTGGTTTATTTAAGTACCTACCCTTAGCACCCTTTTCTGATTTTAAGAAATATCTCTAATAGTCCATCTACATTTTGGCAACAGTGCGTCCTAAATTTAATGTATTCTAGACACCCAGGAGAAAAATGGGGGTTAGAAAATTCGGCTGCTAATCCGCCGATTTTATAATTGGTCGCAGATAAGTCGGTCGCTGTTAGGCCGACACCAGTAAAAAGCCAGGCGGTCATCAGTTCTGTCTAACTTTCAGTTATTTTCCTTTTTGTTGCTTGCACACTATTAAAAACGACGAAGAAGAAATAGTTAATTCCGTCTCTATTTGTATGACGCTTGAGGCTATTTTGTAACTGGTTTTTAGTCTAGGTACAGAGTGTTTTGTTAGCTAGAATAGGTTAAACGGTAACAAAAAGAAAAACTAAGATACGTGTTCAGTTCCCTTTTTGAGTGTTAAGTTTAATGGCCTGTATTAGCGTGGATCTGATTCCGCGCTAATTTGATTGGTTTCCAAAGATATAGGTTAATCTCAGAAATCGCCGATTTCGATTGCATTATGGCTCAGACATTTATGGAGATAGAAATAATGTTTAAGTACAAAAGTTTTGTAACTGCTTTTGCTCCGTATCTCGCTAAGAAGAATTTTTTTCTCTATTTTCTATTTCCTGTTTATTTCAAACTCCGTAAAGTCTTTTGGGTCCTTCCGCACTCACGAATAGACAACACGAACGCCTGGAAATAGAAAGGCGATGTGGATCTTTCGTGTCATTTATCCTGTTTTATTGTATGGCGTTTTTGTATAAAGTGATCTCGCTCTTCTTTCCTGCTGGACGCTTGTTTACATTCTTTTATAAGCGGATGTTTGCGGGAACATTAACGACATTGCAATTTGTAATCGCAATAATAAACAAATTTTTATTTATTGTTTGGAAGGAAATAATATATTCGTTTATGGTATGTTGTTAACAATATTATATTTTGTTTAAACTTTTACTATTAGACGAGGAAGAACGAGGTTTGAGGTCACGAAGTACTTTTTTATTAAATCCGTGCAATCTAAAACACCGCCTAATTTCAACTTTTGCTAATTTAAAGGGATAAAGAATAATATATATTATCCCGCTCTCCTTTTTACACGCAAATTTTGTCGCTGTCTTTTCTCCTCTATATTTCTTATATAAAATAGAAAAAAGCTAGATACATTTTAATTAGGCAAACGATAAACTATTAAAATCCGGAAATTTATTAGACTTGGACTGATTAAAATATGAGTAACAATGCCAAATAAATAAAACATATGAAACATAAGTTAAAAAAACATATATATTTTAAGAAATAACAAGTACATTTTATATAAAGAGTGCATTCTTCCACAAGAACCCAACGTTTTTAGACCAGTAGTCTATTATTTTTCCACTGCCGAAGATTTACGAAATTAAGAAAGAATGATAAAGAGTACAGACAAGAAATAGAAAGGAAATTTCTTTCCTGCCTATTTCTTCTTTCTATCGAATTACAGAGTGCGGGAGCTGGCCAAATTGACAAAATTTGAAAAACAATTTGTATCTCCAAAACTAATTAAGTTTGCCATGATTAACTTTCAACATTAAATTTGTTTCAAAAATCAAAATCAAGATTGTTAAATCACATTTGTTCTATCCTTTTAGTTTTTGCTTTACCCTGCAAGGTCAACGAAACGGCGTTACCCTGTATAATATGAAATTACATGTAAGAGCAAACTTCTTTAAACTTATAAAATATGATAAGGGTTAAACGATTTTCTAAATTGGATATCAGTTAATCTTCCTGGCGAGGGTGTAATTTATCCTTTAGCTTTGGAGGTGACTCACTCGCTTCTCGATTATTATCCTATTTTAGGCAAGGCGTAAATTAAGACGCGTCTAACGCGTGCGAGAAATTATGTCACTGTCACAAAAATCAACGTGTTTTTCGAGTAGACGCGTCGCTAGTCAATATACGCTGTATAATTTAATTTCATAGGTTACAAAAGTACGTGCTGCGCTGCGTCGCTTTGCACGCGTTATACGTGTCACAATTTGGGGCCTTGCCATAGAGATTGTTTAACCCTTATCATATTCCTTTAGTTTAAAGTAGCTTACTCTTCAGGAATGTAATATTATACATAAAAAAAATAAAAATTAAGATTTTGACAAGCTCTCATATCAAATGTAAAATGAGGTATTACTCGACCCCTCTTTTTATTTAAAATTTTGGGGTGAGTCTCACTTCTGCCAGATAATTGCAGTTCAGGGGATGAAAGTGGAAAAAAAAACAATGTTTCCTAATCAGAGCGTTTTTCTTTAAATAACCTGTATAAGGGACAGTGGGGAAATGGTGCGGACCTAAGCTAGAATTGTGGTTCCCACAAAATTAAAAAAATATACTAAATTTTAAAAACAGTTACATACATCCGTCAATAATTTTACTTTTTGCTAACATAATAATGAGTTAATAAATTATTATGTTGTGGTAGAAAAAATAAACAAACGTATTTCAGCACGATTTTTCAACCTATAGGGTTACAATATGCAGGGGATGGGTAATTATGCGCATATTTAAACATATGTAAATAAGTAATAGTTAATTCTATTATTCATTTCTTTAGGCTCTTAAAGTTTAATTTTAGTTGTTCTTTTTAAAGATTCATATACTTAGTAGGTTCTTTTTACAAAATCCCTAAATTTATTAAATCTTTGACCAGTGATCCTTTCTTTGAAAGAAGCTAGGCCACTGAGCTCATTTCGTTTTAAACTAGAAAATAATGTGGCTAGCAGCAAAACAAATTATTTCAATTTATAATTTATTTTTTCACATTAAATACCAGTTTACGCAACAAAGGTTCTAGTTGAAATACAGGTGCCTTAAAAGGCCGACCTGCTTTATTATTTTTTATCATTGTCTTTTTATTAAATTTATTACTTTTTAGAAAACTTTTAAAAAATAATAAAAAACTCCGGTTTTTATTATATTTCCTAGAAATCTAGAAAATAAATAAAAACGGAAATCAAATAAAAAACAAAGACTTATTACTTTATAAACAGTATTTTTTTCTTTAACCTTGTATATAGCAAATGTTCATTATCAAATAATTCTCTAATATACATGGTGTTCTATTTAAAATAGCAAAGTTGCCCTATACCTAAAAATAGGCCATTTTGTTTTGTGTCAACGGAATGTCACAACGAAATAACAAGGACATAATAAAACAACTTTTAAAAAATCTAAGGCAGTCTGCGAAAACCGTATCTTGACAACTTTATTTGTTATAAAGTTATTCGCGCTCAAAATGGGTCAAAATATAGCAGCGGCGGCTATTCAGGTGTAGTAAGTGAGTGCCACTTCACCAAAAATAAATAATAAAACATTAAAAAAAACATATTACTATTATTTAATTCATTTTTCTTATTTCTATTCCTTATTTGTAAAATTCACCATGAAAAATCTAGCATAAAAATTAACCGCTGGCGAGAGTCGCTTTCCTCCTCTTTCAGCCACGCGACAAGTGTATTGCAAATATAAAACGGACCGAAGTATACACCTCATGCGGGGTTTTGTTTACGCTTTGACGCTTCGTTGCCATGACAACGCTATACTTGCCAGTGGCCAGAACAATGATTTTGGGCCAGAATCGCGGGTGGGAGTATCAGGTGTATTGCTTGGTAAATCGCTAGCCTTAAAAGGATAGTATAGGTTTTGGGTCTTTTCGTTGGTTTTCACATATTATTTCGATTGTTTCCGTTTAAGTATTATTAGCGACAGTGATTTTTCACACAAAGAAATTAAAGGACAGTACAGAGGTCTTTTTTATGAAATATTAGATCATATTTTGATGGAAATAGAAGTAAGATTCGAAGATTGTTACAAACTACAATTTCTTTTGTTTTGCTGATACTGCAAAGTTTGGCCAGTATAACCAAACTTTTCCAACTGATTCTTTTCAAACCCAAATTTTATTGGAGATATATGCCGAATCATTTCCAAAAAATTAGCGGCTCAAAAATAAACTTGACCTAATATTTGCTGATGAAAGTTATAGAAATATTTTATTGCAGCATTTAGTGAAACAAGTTGGCGCAAATAAAGACATTTTTACCGAGGCGTATAAACTTTTTTAGCTAATTTTGTGTCAGTGGAACGGAGTTTTTCTTGTCTTAAGCGTTTAAAAACTTTCTTAAGAAACACTATATCGCAAGATAGACTTTTATCTTTGGCCAATATTTCAATTCAAAAGGAGCTTCTACAAGAACTGATAAAAACTTAACCATTTTATAAATATATAATTGATAAATTTGCTGCATTAAAAGATAGAAGGATTGATTTGTGTATAAAATTTAGGTAAGTTTAGATATCAAGACTTTTACTTAGACTTTTGATAGTTGAGTATTTTCAATTTTGCTAAAATGGTGAATGCGCTTTTTTTTCTTTCCTGCACTACACCTGTTTTTAGACTCGCTAGCCGCCACTGAAATATAGTCGAACACCATTTATTTAAATTTAAACTTATAAAATATAATATACCGGGTATGTTTCTCACAGGTGGTTCCCCCTATAACTTTTTTGCCTTTTAAAATAGAAAAATAAAATTTGGTATATCGTTATTTGATATAAATATGGATTGGTTAATTTATTCACTTACTTGTTTTCTATTACTTTCGGTTTAGCCAGAAAAACAGCCACTTTAAAATTTTAAATGGCACCACCGGTATATTTTATCTTGTTTCGGTAAATATGACTTTCTGAATACAATGACATCTCACATAATCACGTAATTTTTTTGACATTCTTCTTCTGTAAAATAAATATTTTTTAAAATTCCAATTTAGAGTGATTAAGATTAAACCGTTTTATATTAGGTCAAGTAGTTATGAAAAAAAATCACCTTTTGCTTTTCACGACTTCTCAGGGCGAATTTAAAGTTTGCAAAATCATATTTATGGTCATAACTCTTTTTTTTAATAGAACAAGGGTAGCTCCTAAGAATATTTTAAAAAAGCATTTCATTCCGAGTAATATGGTACCACATGATATTTGTTTGCATCCAAAAAGCATGTAATGAAATAATTTTAACCTAATCATTTATGGGTGTATGTACTAAATGATAATATTAATTTATGACAACAGTATAAATTTATTGTGTGTTTTGCAAAAAGTCTTACTCAAAATACTGCCTATGTGATACCGAAGTATTTAAAATAAAATGCCCTTTAAAGATATGTCAACAAGCCACCCTTCTTCCATTTAAAAAAGAAGTAATTGCAAACTTTGACTTGCCTTAAGAATTCGTAAAAGAAAAAAGACTATGAAATAATTTTTTCCCTGGCTACTTGACTAATAAATAAACCGTTTTAGCTTAACCACGGCTCTCTAGAATAGAATTTAAAATAATAAATTTTTGACAGCAAAGATGTCAAATATGACATGTGAGATGTCGTTGTATTCAGAATGTCATATCGAAATAAGATACAAAACACCGGTGGTGCCATTTAAAATTTTAATGTAGCAGTTATTTTTGTTAAACCGGAAGTAATAGAAAATAAGTAAATAGAATAACCAATTCACAATTATGTAAAATAACGATATACCGAAATTAATTGTTCCATCTTAAATGAAAAAAGTTATAGGGGAAACCACCTGTAAGAAAAACCAGGTATTCTTTTATTGTTATTTAGATATCTTTAAAATAGATTTTATTATATTAATACATTTTTTTTGTCGTTATCGTAAATATAAAATGTTACATTTAAGTACACTTCATAAGGGGTTAAAAAGTAACTTTTTAACAGTTTAATCCTTTCTTGTAATTGTTTGACTTAGTGTTTTGTTACAGTGCCTGCTAGAATGTATTTGTATTATGGTATGCAATGTAACAGTAAACGAGGCGTTAACTAAATAAAAAAGGTCAATTTGCCATAAATTTCGCGATTATGTTTTTAAATTATGTGTCACTAAGTTAAGAAAAGTGAGAAGCAAATTCCAAAGCCAATTTTATAAAAATAGTTTATATAACATGGGTCCGGAAATGCTTTGTTTGTAAGATACAAGTTGTTAAACTTTAAAAAGAAAGTAGGGTTTTTAATAATATCTTAAATATGCCTTATCAAATTTTAATAAAATTGCGCTGTAGTATTTGTTAAAATAGAAAGGTTATTTAGCCCTAAACTTATTTTAATTAGTGATACCAGTGGCGGCGTGGGCGCATCGAAGCTATTAATTTTAACAAAAATTGTACGCCACCGACCATTTTGCAACTTTAAATTTCTTTCGGATAAGACATTTATTGGTACATTTTTTTCTTAATATTTTACTGTAGGTTGCTTAGCTTTCAAGAAAAAAATCATCAAACTGCCTGATTCTGTACCATACAAAAAACATGAGGGCATTTTTGTATGTTATCACTTCCTATTAGCAATTTTGTAACAACAGCAACAAATTCTGAAATAATTTACGTTTATATCTAGTCTACAAATTTTAATACACTCTGTATACATAAGGGTTCAGGGTAGCGCCTTTTCGTTGATCTTGTAGGGTGTAGCAAAAACTAAATCGAATAGAACAAATCTGATTGCCAATCTCGATTTAAATTTTTGAAACAAATTGTGAAAGTAAATCATGGGCATGAGTAACTTATTTCGTTTTGAAAATACAGAGTGTTTTTAATTTTTTTCAATTTGGTAAGGCAGCTGTAACTTGATTGACATGAGAGAAAGATGATTTACTAATTACGTAGAATTCAGTGTTTAATTTTATTTTTTCCATTGACTTTTATTTTTAAGTTATAACAAAAAGTTGTATTTCTTTTAATGGAACGCTCTGTATATTTTATCGCCATTTAAAAAGTATCCTTAAAAACATAGAAAATACTACATTTATTATATTTATCTGTCTTATAGTTTTGAAAATATAATCATATAAATTTTAAAAAATGTAGATATCGGAAAAAGAGGGCACAAAGATTAGAAAAGAAATAAAATACAATGACCTGTAAACGGTAAATGAAATTAGTTGTAATAATAATGTGATATAATAATAATGACCATTTTTCTTTGCTTTTAAAAAACTTTAGAACGTAAAAGTAAATGTTTTGAAAAAATGAGGACCTTTTTTTGGTTTTTAAAAGTTTATTGTAGTCATTCTATTCTATTTTATTTTTTGTTCTTGCCTCTGGTCCCTTCAGGTAACATTCGCCAGCCATCCCCCTTCCAGACTACGCTTTTCAGGGCTTCGTCGGTGAAAATCTGGATAATCGAGCTCGTAGGTCCCAGAAATTTCAAAAAAAAAAAAATAGTTTTATAAATCAATGAAATGCATAAATTGAGAGGTGTTAAACAATAAAATAATACTGGTGTAACGTATAACCATCACAGTCACAACTGACAGTTCCCATTGCACGCCCATTTATTTCCCGCCATTTGAAAAATACCTCGTGTTAACTACCAAACAGGATATCATCAGCTTATAGGAATCTTCGCTTACAGCGCCTAGCTCCAAAAGGAAGATGCCGCGAATTTAGCATGAATTTTTACGCGATCCCCAAAGGTAAACACGCCTGTACAGTTCCTCTAACCGCCACACCGGGAACAATTCTATAACTTTTCACGCGACGTCCGCACTGTTCGAAGGTCGAATAAAGAGTTCTTGTTTAAGTATTAGTGTTGGGCGATATATCAATACCCGCGATATTTTACCGGTGAATGGAAAATCACTGGCGCTACCAGTGATTCACTTTTTGCAAATACGGTGATCAGTGATCGAAGCGAATAGTGCAATCGGCATCGACACG
This sequence comes from Listronotus bonariensis, assembly GCA_014170235.1. Classification (NCBI taxonomy): domain Eukaryota; kingdom Metazoa; phylum Arthropoda; class Insecta; order Coleoptera; family Curculionidae; genus Listronotus; species Listronotus bonariensis. The sequence continues at coordinate 107,365 of JACEGR010002822.1, forward strand.
ACACGTATTGGATGATCGCTGATCTTGCCGATTGAAATATGATGTACCTATGAATTATTAGTTAAAAATAATATGTAAAGGAAAGCAGTGATTTCAGCTGATATGATATTTATATTGTTCAGATTTGGCGCGTGTCGGGCACCGCCAAGTCAAAGAGAACATAAACAAACGTGCCTGTCGACCGATACAGACAAAGGGTGCCGCTTTTTTTTTTTTTTTTGTGAATTTTATTGTTTTTTTTCCTTTCGGCAGTCGGCGTTATAAGAGTAAATTTGGTCAACACAGATAAAATAAAAGCTTTTAATTTTAGTTTATCTCTGCTGCTTGCGTCGTAAACAAATAAGGGAGCGCATATATGTATATTCAAGTCACTGCACTGTTTAAAATCACGGTGATTTAAAAATCACCGTCGCCGTTTCACCGGATACCGAAAAATCACCGTATTTCCCAACACTATTATCATCGGTAAGTGGCACCAAAGGAGTGGAGTGCACAGGACATCAGGTAGTCTTAATTCGGCACTGCTCAGGTACACATAATTTAAGCCCACAACACTAGGACTAAAAGGCTACTATAACATTACCAACAAAGCTAACTAACTTGTAAATCATTAAGCCATATTACCATATCCCAAAGACAATAAAATTTTTAACAGTCAACAATTCTCTTACCCGAGTGACTGACTTCCAAAGAGACTGGTTGTCCAACGAATTTTTTTAACTCTTTAAACTTTGTAATATCAGATAGAATACAGGGTGATTAAACTTAAGTCAGGACTATTGCCTACTTCTTTTATATTGGAGATACGAAGTCGGATGAATTAATAGAGTTGTAGTATTTTTACCGCTGATTTACGTGCTGCCGACAGAAGAAGCAATTGAACATCGGGTTTTCGATTTATTGCAAAATAAGTAATTTTTTAAATAAAACATCCTGTTTATTACATTATTATTTAAAATATCTATTAAAAACCTTTAAAAAAGTCCACATATTATGATTATCCTCAGAAATTTAAAAGTAAACTGGCATTTTTTAAATGATACGCCCTGTATATTGCTTTACCATTAAATAGTAACACGACACGACCACTTCTCACTAAGATATTAAACTTTAAAGGCAAAAGTTTTTTTTTATCTTTAACTATCAATATCTCAAAAACTGCTGGTCGCACAACATAATTAGGGAAAGTTTTAAAATCCTAAATAGATCCTCCACCAAATTCGGCTATGGTTTTGTTATTTCATTATTATTATTATATTTTCGTTGTTTTAAAAAAATTAAAAAAACTTTTGGTGGCTTTTAAAATAATTAAGCGCTAAGTTAAATATAGCGATAAAAACAGTAATGTTTAGTGTGCCCTTTACAGTTTAATATGCCTACAAAAATACGAGAAAATTTTGGTTTAATCCGTTGAGCGGTTTTTTTTTGTTTCATTCGTTCGAATTCATGTAAAATAACTAAAGGATCACAAACTTACCTTTTAATCATAAAGATTAACATAATGCAACAAAAAGTGTTAAAGTTTTTATGCATTTTTATTATTTTTATGTTTTGGTAGCATTTTAGTTTTTGGACCATGCCGAATTTTTATAAAAAGTAACTTTTTTGTAAAATTAATAAATAAAAAGTTTTCAATATCACGCCAACTTAGGTATACGCACTGTATATTTCAAAAACTATAAAGTTATGGAACGACATCATCATACAAACTTACCCTTATTTTTAATTATTATTGGGATACGGTATTTAGAACAAGTAGTTTAAACTAAAAAAAAACATATTTTAAAAGCTCTGATTATCACAGCTTTTATGGGTAAATTTTGGATTTATGGGTCTTAGGTGTTGGCCTGTTAATATTATTTTTACCATGACCTTTGACATAAGTCAGAAATGGTAAAAGTTAGGTTACATCATAAACAAAATATGCCTAAAATTTTTCGCAAAATGTAAAAAATAAATTATCTAAGGGGTTTCCCTTTTAAAATATGGAAGCTGGCAATAATTTTCAGTCGAATAAGAAGTGCTAGACCTATAAAAATATTTTGGTTGCAAGCCTTTAACCGATCGTACATTGTTACTTATTTATTTTTTTTTTAAGACTACAATTTTAAAATTTTATTGCTGGAGTTTCTCCTGGGGCACTCAGTATCTTTTATTTTTTAAAATATTGCTTTAGTTGAAACCACGCAATATTGCTTTTTGATATAGATAAATACCCAGCACGACCCACTATCTAAAAGAACAATATTTTGCTTGATTAACCAGAAGATATATCAATATTTTCACAAATCTGACGCGAAATCGTTGTTACGAATTCAAAACACGCAATGCCATTGTCGAAAGTGACGAGCTTAACAACGGAAACACATTTCAGCAAAAATGACTGCAAAATAGTAATTTTCTTTAACTTAATTGTGTTTAAAAGAGCTACAAATTAATACAATAGGAATAATATTGATAAGTGTACCAAAGAGTAATTAAACTGGGTTAAAATATAGAATCAAGTTAGCTAAAGACGGTAATTATTTACAAACCGGACGGCTCGCCGTTTTAATAAAATTTGATATACAGAGATTTTTCTCAGGCGCTGATTACGAATCTGAAGGTATTTTTAGTCGCACTCGTTTTGTTCTAGAGATATACATTATCAAACCTAATAACCAAAACTTACCTGAATTCATTATTTCCCCTCTTCTTTTGCATTCAATTCTTGATTGAAAGCTAAATTGGTACTCAATATTTGATTTCCACCACTAAAAACCCAATTTTTTATTTATTTTACCCGTTTTTTCAAAAAATTGTAAAGCTTCACTTTTAATCGTTTCTATTGGCGCCGTCAAGGCTACTGATTAAAAGTAGAGCTTAACATGTTTATGGAAAAATTGGTAAAATAAATAGAAAAATTGGGTTTTTAAAAGTTAAAATCAAATATGAATTATCAATTTAGCAGAAAACTCAATAATTGAGTGCAAAAGAATGGGGAAATAGTGAATTTTGGTTATCAAGTCTGATAATGTATATCTCGAGAACAAAACGAGTTCGACCAAAAATTCTTCGTAATCAGCACCCCAAAACCCCGTATAACAAATTTTATTAAAATAGGCGAGGCGTCTGGTTTGTAAATAATTACCCTAAAGGGTAGAGGAAGGAATCTTACTTTTTGAATTTGGACCTGATCAAATTGAAATCGTTTACCGACGTTTCGCCATTGACTGTACGGGGCATTTTTAGAGATCTTTGCTCTTAACGTTCTCCAGCGCCGCAAAAGTTTCCGTTTTTTATATTATATGCAGTGTTTTTCTTTAATGTCCCCCCTTTTATTTTTTGAACAGATTAATTTAAAAAAGTAAAACTTTTGGGATATGAATTTACTGCATAAATTCTATATTTTAGACTAAAATCCACAGATGAAAATTTCAAGCTAAATATTATTTGCCTTTTCTCCAGAATAGTATTAAAAAGTTAATTTAACATTTTAAGAAAATTAAAACTTTTATACATTATAAAGAACTATTCTGCTCTTACACAATATAATAAAAGTAATGATTACTTTAAAAGAAATAAAATAATAAAATATTTAATATTAAGTTACTTACAATACAAAGGTTTCAATCTAAAGAAACAACTAACAGCACAATACAGTACGATATGTGACCAAGAATATAAAAATTACAGAAATACCTTAAAGAAAATTATTAGCAAAACAAAAATTAACTACTATAAAAATAAAATTAAGGTTAATAAACATACAAATAATATTAAGAAAATTTATCAGGTTGTCAAGGATGCCACGGGTGAGGGGGCTAGTAGGGCAAATAATAATATCCAAATTTTACATGAGGGAGAATCATTTGAAAATAATAGGGCTATGGCTGATTATTGCAATACTTTTTTATAGATGTGGGTGAAAGTATGGCACGAAGAATTAAGCCTGTGGATCAGCCTTTTAAAATGTCATATAATAACAAATGTTCCATGTACCTCAGGCCCACTAATGAAAATGAAATTACAAAATATATTTCTTCTTTAAAAAAGAATTGTGCTCCGGGTATGGATGGAATTTCTGCCAAATTGATAAAGAGTTTTCACCAGTATCTGTTAAAACCATTAGTTCATATAATAAATCTTATTTTCAAAACATGCAAAATACCAAAATATTTTAAAACATCTGTTCTTGTCCCGATATTGACTTGATCAGGTGACAAAGCAAATATAAATAACTATAGACCCATAAGTTTAATCAATAATTTTAGTAAAATACTGGAGAATGCTATGAAAGACCGTCTTATTGAATTTTTAAGTCTAAGTAATATATTACCAAAAAATCAATTTGCATTTACAACTGGAGCTTGCGCAGATGATGCAATATATAAAATGGTAGTTGAGGTTACGAGGTGCATGGACGCTAATGAGAGGGCAATGGCGGTTTTTCTTGACCTGGCTAAGGCCTTTGACACGGTGTCTCATACATCAATGTTGGAAACTCTTTCTGGTTATGGTGTGCGTGGCCCCGTGTTGGACCTTTTAAATCATATTTAGATCACAGAGAACAAGCCCTTAGGCTGAATAAAACTATGAGTGGACCCAGAATCATAAAGATGGGCATTCTACAGGGCACAGCATTGGGCCCTATATTATTTTTAATTTATATAAATTCTCTTTTGGTGGAGGTAAATATAGAGGGAACTATCCTATCTTACGCTGATGACACGGTTTTGATATGTAGTGGGGATACATGGGAGTTGGTTAAACAAAGGGCAGAAATGGGTCTGAGATTAATTAAAAATTGGTTGGATTCTTCTAAACTTTCATTAAATATTAAAAAGCCAATTATATAGCGTTCACTCCAATAATAAAAATAGGCTCTAATAATTTTTGAAACATTAAAAAGCAATTTTTTCTATTTAGTATTAATATTTAAAAAATGTTTCACAAGAAACCAACTGCGGATACAATTCAGTGTATTTCTATTTTCATTTGCCTAAAAATTAATTAGGCAAATAGACTTAAATGCTATTTGACTAGACCAATAGCATTTAAAAATGAAAATACACCATTTGACCAGACAGAAGGCATTTGCCTAGACAGAAGCCATTTGCCTAAAATAACGTTTGGTTTATGTTGTTGTTACATAAAATGATGTGAATGATGGATTTTGTTTTTTAGGTATTTTAGAGGCAGCTAAAAGAATACTCTCAAGTGGGGAAGTATCAAGTGACCCAAATATTGAGGGAAAGGTGGTTGATCAGCCGCCTTAAAAGACAAAAACTTTTCTTAAGTGAAAGTGAGGGTAAACAGAAAAATAAGAGAAAAATAAAAGACCAATAAGAAAAACTAAGCTGGACAAAGCTTGATTTTGCCAATCACCAGCTACAAAACCAGCCTCTAGATATGAAATTGAACCACGTATGTTTACTTCATAATTAAAAATAAAATTTTATTAAATAAAACATTTTATCATTTTAGCTTTAAAAAAACCTAGAGCCTTTAATCACAATAAAACATTAAAATGAAGAAATTCTAACAAACTTAACTAAACCAAATCAGCCAAACCCCTCAGGTCTTCCAAAAGACACCCCAGTTGGATTTCCTGTCAGGTCAAGTTGCAATCTCAACAGTTTGGAGACATAATTAACAGAGAGAGTATAAGCCATAAAGTAGCTTTTAATATTTAACTTTTTTACATGGTTATTTTTCTTTCTTATTTGGTCAGTATAATAATAAATAATAAAATAAAATTAGCATATTATTTACTTTAAAATAAATACTATTTGTTTTGTAAAAATATGTCCTTATTAATTCTTAACAATTAATTAGGATATTGTCTGTTTAAACTGCCCACCGCTAGTGACCTACCACATTTAATCTTAGCAATAATGTATTAAATTAATTTTTAAAATATTTTGAAACAAGCATGTAAGATTTATAAAAATAAGTATACAGGATGCTCCAAATATTTTGGAACAATTATATATGTATTTGTGATTTGTTTAAAATTTTGTTTGATTATAACATGCAAATTATACAATCCGCCAATTGCAGTACAAAAATAGCAAAAAATAACGTTTTCATTTTTTATCCGAAGAACAAAATCTGTTAAAATAATAAAATTGTGCGGAAATACCTACTCCTTTAATAAGAATACCATTCTAAATATTTTTGCACTTCTTTAAAATCAATGGAAGTGGTTAGAGGTGCCGTACGGACATTTTTATCTTCGGTGATCAAGGAAAGATTCACGCTAAATTGGCGGCATCTTTCTTCTGGATCTAAGCGCTGTGAGCGAAGATTCCTATAAGCCGATGGTATCCTGTTTGGTGGTGAACACGAGGTATTTCTCAAATGGCGGGAAATAGATGGGCGTGCCATGGAAACTGTCAGTAGTGAAAGTGAAGGTTATACGTAACACCAGTAGCAAGTCTTGGTTTGATAGCCGACAATGTATGCATTGCATCGATTGTAGAATTATTTTTGTTTTCTTTTTGGAATTTCCGTCGACGAAGCCCTGGAAAGCACAGTCCGGAAGGCGGAGAGTGGTGGATTAGACCTGAAGGGACCAAAACTAAGAAAAATAGAGAGAGAGAGAGAGAGAGAGAGAGAGGGAGAGAGAATGGAAGTGGTGGCCATAAACTACGTCTATCGCTCTTCTTAACCGAATTTAAACAAAGACGTATGCAATAACCTCGAAAAATATAAATTTGAATATTGCCGATCAGATGTACGGCAGTCCGCAAACCCACCTTATTTCTCGTGAGGAGTGGTGTCGTCATACCAGAGCCTGTGGCCTAGAAAGCGTATTACCGACTCTAGACCTTCTGGCCTCTGACCCCACGCCCTCTCGTCGGGTATGTTTAGCATAACAAAATAATAATAACTACCCCTACCTTAATCTGACGTGCAACAAAAAATTTTTAGATGGATATATTTTTGTTTTTTACGATCAGTCCTGTATACGGGGTCATTTTTGGTGGAGGTACTAAACTGGGTACAAAATATCCTTCGGTATATTAATCTGCCGCGTTGTAGTAAATCACGACATCCCCCTCTTGGGCTTCACCTGCGTATAACGAGTTTTTCGCGAAATTACTTCGTTATAATTTTTTCTATTACCAATACGAAATGAGATATGGCGTGTTAATGGTTCACTTTTTTGTCAAACGCAAAATTTGATAGATTTAAAGTCATATAATGGAAATGCTACATTTTACGACAAAAACATATAAAATCTTTTTAATTGTACATAATAAGACTTTTCTTTTTGAAGTAGGATCTATCATGGAAATTAAGTGACAATTATGAGTATTTATAAGTGACTATAAGGCAAATAAAGACAGTACTTTATTTTTTTACGAAAAATAAATGAAAATAACCCCCCTAATTCAAATTGACCTTTCTTCCTGTATTTTTTTACATGGTTTATTCAATATAAAATGCCTAATTTTAGAAAAATAATAAAGTTTATTTATGCTCCAAATTGAGCTATCGGCGAATTAAAAAAAAGATTGTTTTTTTATCTTATTTTTAAATTTATTTAAAAAAAATAATTTTGTAGGGTTTTTAGAGGGATATAAGGCTTTATTTAATTAAATCCCTTAAAATCCCGTGGTTTTTAAATGCAATAAGTTAAAAGAGCTCGGAATAAGTGGTACTTGGTCCTTTATATAATTAAGATAGTATTTAAACAAAGGTATCACCATAGGGTTGCCTAAAAAAATTAGGTCAAGGCCATATTTAATTAAAAAATATCCTTAACATTTTTGACACAGCTTGTCTAATGGCAACCCCAATATTTTTAAATACGTACGTATGCTAGTTATTAAAATATATATTTTTAAATATTACAGAATCTACCAAAAAAATTTTAAAGTTTTAAAATTTAAAACTTAACTAGAGTTTTGTTTATAAAATCGAGGAAACAAAATGTACTATATCTATTATTTTTTTGAATTTAAATGATCATATTTCAGAAACTCTTAAAAATATATACAGGGTGTCCGGGAAAATGTGGGAAATCTCTCGCACACGTATGGAACAGATGAAAATAACATGACAATTTCCTATAAAAATTTTCCGTTTAAGCCCCCTGCGGAGATATGATCCCCTAAATGGGGCAGCTAGAAATCGATTTTTCGTGAATAACTTTAAAGCGCTTTGTATAATTTGATAATATTTTAGTACGATGCATACTAGTAAAGACCTCTTAAAATAGTGCCCTTGAAACTTATGTCGCTTCTTTAGTTTGCCAGGGACGGACTAGTTTTCGCACATTATTGATAATATTTTTTACGCCGTGTATGGTGAAGACACAAAAAATATGTTTTTGGGTAGTTTAAACCTTTTGCTAAAAAAAAGGTAATCTTGTTTGACATCGATAAAATGAGCCGTTTTCAAGTAAAAAATTGTTTTAACAATAAGAGGAGTGTAGATACACGCTCAGTACTTTTGTTTAACTCAAATTTTTTTTTACTTGTAAAAATACCTTTTTTTACCTGTCTGGTACGTCCTTGGTTACGTAAACACTATAAACACCGTAGCCAGTTTGATAGTAACCGACAGTAGACGACATTCTTCAAGATGTTGCCAAACCTCCTATTTTATACCCAATAAACAATATAAATACAGAATAGAATAAAAAGGAAAAATGTTAATATATTCAATTTTTTTTAGTTTTCTTTAAAAAGATATTAATTGCCTTATATCAAAACAAATTGTAATTAAAAAAATTAAATACTGGTCGATTTACCTAAATAGGGTGCAATCCGTTTGCTTCCAAACATGCATTTATTTGGCGCTGCATACTGTTTCTCACACGCGAAAAAATGTTTTTGTTCCTCACAAAAAGAAAAACGAATGGATTAAGGTCGGGAGACCAAGGAGACCATAGTCACATCCACCTTTCTCTAAAATTTTTATTTAGATATTCGGTGGCTACTCTCGCGTTATAACAAGGTGCTTCATGTAATAAATTTGAAAGGTAATTCTGCAAAAAAACCAAATAGCCCTCCCCATTTAGCCTTGCTGGCAAAATATGACGACCTATTAGCTGATTGTCTATGATACCAGCCCAAACATTAACAGAACATTTTTTTTTGATAATGCGTTCTACTAATCCGTGCGGATTTGCTACGCCCCAAATATGCCTATTGTTTTAATTAAAAACACCGTAGCGAGTAAAGCCGGCCCCATCGGTAAAAAACACATTACGAATTTAATTTGGTTCATTAGCACTTTTTGCAACAAACAACTGACACTACGCACTTCATAACACAAAACTATGTCAGTAGGTAAACTCGATTGAATTTTGTTGCATTGTACATAAATTAATAAAATAAAATGTAGAACTTAATAAAAACACAATTTAGTAAATTTTTGGCAATATAATTTAAAACGCAAACCAAGGCTAGCGAATTTCGTCTTTCTGTAACCTTGCATAAGGAAGCTTTCTTATTGGTTTGTAAAATCATGCCATATTAAAATTAAATTTTATTGGTCATTATTGTACTGCGTTACCACTTATATCTACCTTTCGCAAAATAGCATTTAATAACCAAGGTAATTTCTTAAAACTAACAGAAGAAAACCACCAAAAAGATGTATTGCATTTTGTAAGGTGCATTTTTCGAAGTAACAGTGTATGGCGAATGGTGTGGCAACACCGAGGGAGCGGCAACCTTATATTTCGATACAGCTAACAACACGGAGAATAGGCGTAAAAGAGAACAGCTGACCAACGAGGGGATCCACCTGACTGTCGGCTCTTCATTTTGATAAGAGAAAAGTAGGGTTGCCAAATGTCCGGTATTTCTGATGTCTGTCCAGTTGGAAAAGTCTTACCAAAATGGACAACCGAATGTCCGGTTTTTTGTGGGCCAATATTTAAAAAAATGTTGTTTTGTTTATAGGGCAACACCACACTGACTATAAGTTCCAAGTGTAAATAATCATCGCCAATCAAAGAATCCACCTTTGTAAACAAGTAAAATAATTACAGTATACAAATCAGGACTTCACAAAATAGTTCAATATTAAATTGAAAATAAAAAATATTTGGACAGACAAGCAAAAAACTTCTGTCTTCTCAGTGTCTTACAGAACGAAGAACATTTAAAACAGATTTTGCATCAAAAAATATAAAGAAAAGCTCATAATATTAAAACAGTGTTAATTCTTGGGCATAAAGGCCCCTAAAGGACAAAGAAAAAAAATTAACAATCTGGTAGATACAAATAAATGGATAACTCCGGGTCACCAAAGTTTATTAAAATATAGGTCCGGCAATGTATTGTTTCCCACAAAAAAGGTGCTAATTTAAAAAAAAAAAAGTTTCTTGTTGATACCTTAAATAACCATAATCTGATTAGTTACCCAATCCAGTGTCTTGAGTATATATACCTCAACGAATATTTCTGACAAAAAAATAAATTTAGAATACTTCATAAGTTTAATTATTATTGGTATTGAGTTTGGTGTTTGTGGTTAATTTTATATAATTATTACTACTTTCTGTATTTAGTCTAGGGGTATGCAGTTAAGTAAATTTTATTATTCTGAAAAATTTATTAGGATAGAAAAATATAAGGGCTAAATAGCTGCATTTTTACCTGCTTAGTTTAAATAAAATAACGATGCCTAATACCTTAAAGTCAGTGGCATACATTTTTTCTTCCTTTAGGTACCTATGGAAACGCCACTGGGCTGAAGTGAACTTTTTTATATGTAAATGTTTTTTTACCGATTATAAAAATAAATTAATGTTTTTTATGTCCGGTTTTTATGCAGAACATCTGGAGAAAAGTAACAAAAATGTATTTAGAAATGCGGTTAAATTTGTTTTAATAGTGTTTTGCAATAAAAATACCGTTTTGTGCAGTTTAATTCATTTTTTGTGCGCATACGTGTTGCGTCGCAGTGCTTAAAGTTTGTAAAGTAATTAACCACATAAAAAGTGTAAGTGATTTGTGAAAATAGTAATGTTTAGAACAATTTGGTAATGTAATAAAGGATAATTTGTGTAATCATGTAAGTTTTTCGTTTTATTAAAACAGGCAAAACCCATAGATAAACTAGTAAAAACAAAATAAATTTGGCAACTTTTTTAAGCTCGTTGACGTTTCACATGTTATAGCCGCTTTCAGCTGTTTTTGACAACGTCAGAAAAATAATTTAAGGTAAACATAATAATATGTATTTAAAGCGATTTAAAGATCTAACACAAAAAACGTCAGTGGCGGGTTTGGTTTTTGACCCTAAATTTTGGGGTTTATTATCACTCTTATTTATGGTGATCATCGTCATTTTTAATAATTTTCATTTAATTTTCTAAAAATATGTTTGGTCCATTTGTCCTCTTGTAAACCCCATTCGTAAACAGTCTGTATATTAGAACAAATTCAGAAGATAACAATAATAATAA